>BMAW01124316.1:132623-145039 GCA_019974015.1 Nephila pilipes
TATATATATATATATATATATATATATATATATATATATATATATATGTCTGTATTTATATGTACAATAACACACTTTAACTAACGACATAATATATGTTAGGTAAAACTAATACTTGTTTTAATGCAATTCGTAATGTTATATAATGTTTTTTAAAACTGCAGAATCAGTGTACTTGAAGATGCATCAATTTCTATAAATGACAATTTATTTAAAACCTAAATACTGAAGTTATTATACACAATTATGTATTAGAACCATGGTTAAATACATTTTGATTGTTCAAGTCCGTAGAAAAGATGTAATTATTCAAGTTCAGTATTGCTCAAAATAATTTAAATTTCATTTAAATGAAAAAAAAATAGTATTTTAGTCTTGTATTGGGCTACGGAGGTTTTCTATACAAAGTATTTTTCCTTACAAAAAGGACAAACGTAGTAAATTATCCTTACTTCAAAAAGGCTTTAGTAACGGTTTCTTTGAATTATTTTGACAATCAGTCTTTGGAGGAGAAAAAGTTATGGGTCAATAAATTTCAGTGTAATGTGAAGACTGCACTGCAAGAAATCATTTGTCAAGCTCTCTACTTCTCTGGGTAAAGGAAATTGTTTTAAGTTCACTTCGAGATTTTCCAGAAATTTAAGAGATTTAATTTAGGAAACATAACTTTAGAATAAAAGTTCAAACGTTCTATTTGATGAAAAGAATTATCGATGAAAAATCTATTCAAGCTAATCCTTGAAAACTACATGACGATTACACAGAGTTTTTAATTACTACACCTTAACTTTATCAAAACTTTATGGAACATTTTGAGGGACAAACGCAATTACAATTTGCTCACCTTTATCACTAGTTAAATTGGCAGATTTTAAAGTGAGAAATAGTATAAAACATCATTACCTCACGAGAGAAATCTACAATTATATATTACCTTCCAATTGAATGTTCCTATCTATAATGTTAATGGCATCTTACGTTGTTTTAATAAAAATAATAATTCTGATTTTAATTGTTTTCATTATTTAATCAATCACCTGTGTTCTTTAATCTTCCTTTTTAAAAAAAGTATCAAGCTATGTCCAAAATTCTTGAAATATGAAAATTATACTCTACAATTGTTTTTATTCCTTAAAATAAAGAGGAAACTATTAAGATTTGAGAAATTAAATTCGAGTATTTCAGCCTAAAAGCAATGAATTATCCAACAAACAGTGTTTTTTTTAAATCTGTATTTATTTTTCTATGTTATATATATATATATTTATATATTTTTTTTTTTTTTTATATATATATATATATATATATATATATATATATATATATATATATAAACTTTTTTGCGAAAATAAGAAGCCTATATTAACTGTAAAGTGGTCTGAAAACGGTAAACGAAAAAGAAATATTAATATGAAGTATAAAAAAAGTTGTTTTATAAGATACTCACAAGAGTTTGCCATCCAGAATGAAGTCTGCTTGATTTCACAGTTAAATGAATGACTAACTGCTCTTTACACTGCTTTTTTTTCTACACAAAACAAACAAGTTGTATATTCTCTCTCCAGATCTTTCATTGATATCTGGTCGAGAGAGTGCTTAATATAGTGTCTTTTACATCTTTTACATCTCGACCAAATGGCAGTGACATCTAGAAATAATTTGATAGATATACTAACACATATGCTTTTAGGGGGTACTACATCCCATATTTAATATAGTTAAAACGAAAAATAATTAACAATTCGTAAAGCATTACCATTACGTACTAATTTCAATATTATAAAACATAATATTTTATTATAACGTCGAGCATTGAGCCAACAATGAGAATTTAAATAAATCAAACGAAGGTTATTAGTTTCTACAAGAGCTGTACCAATTTCTGGATTGCTTATTTTGTAGGGTTTGAGCTTTAATAAGTATAAGGTATGAGTAAAAGGATCATTAAATTAATTTTCACTCTTTGATTGAATAGTTTTACACACATACACACACTTTTATGTTTATTAGATTGGTTGAATGATTGCTATAGCACCCTCCTCACCTAATTTCAACATTATGTCCACGGGAGGAGTTTGAGTCTCAACTAATTTAACTGACATCAGCACTGACTACACGGCTAGCATTTAATGGCATCAAGGCTCGAACCCAAGTGTCGACGAACACCAGCGACCGCGAGTCCTCCACCATCACCACTAGACTACCACTGGATTGATTCTGAAAGACATTAATTCTGAAAGAAATTATTTAAAAAAAAACATTATTTTTTGCCAATATAAAGATTAGCAAGACTCATTCATATTCATTCCTTTTATTTAGCAATGATTTTCTTTAATTATGTTTTCTTGATGAATTTCTCAAAAAAAAAAAATTGGAATATGTAATTGCAATTTATTATTTATAATATATTTTCTTAGCTTGTTTTAAAAATATGCTAAATTTACGTGATTAATAAACCTTTAATCATCACAAAACACTTTTACTGCGCAACCAAACTATTTTCGTGATTTTATATTTAATTGGAAAGTCAGGACAAGGAATGAGACTGAATACAATTTTACAAAACAATATAGCTGGAAGACCTCCTGAAAGTATTTTCTTAAAAAACTTATTTCTGTTTATATGCAATTAAATAATAGTTTTGTGTCATAATTGATTGTTTAATACGCTAATATGCTTTCAATTATGATAGAGATATCTGTAAGTAACTCAGTGTTCTAAAAATTATTTATGTTATATATTATGATATATAGATATCGTTATATATTATTTTATTACTAATCAAATTAATAAAATTTCAGTAAAGTATTTTTACATTATTTGTTAATTTCAGAATGTATATATGTTTAATTTCCAGATTTTGTTCTGCTAAGAATAATATAAGCTACATAATATTTTGAAAGAAATTAAACTGCACTTAATATTTTAAATTCAGTGTTTTTCTTCTTTCATAGAGATCATAAAGAAATAATACTTTAATATTATTAACGGTAAATGCTGTAACTCTTGGTAACCAAAGTAATATATACTTGATAATTCAATGGTAAATCAGTACCAATCTTAACGAAGATAAATGTTCTAAATGAAATATTAACAGCAATGCAAAACAAAATACTGTTAAATTGAACAAGGTTTAGTTTCGAAAAAATTTATCTTTTCTTTTATAGAGGCAAATAGAACATGTTGTTTTGATCAGCAAAAGCATTAAATGATGTAACAAAACATCGAATCTATTCCACAATTCCAGGAAACCTGTCCCAGACGGGCTAAGGCGACATTGTCGATAAAAAAAAAAAAGAGGCATAAAGTACGACGACCAAAGTGCTTGTTCTTTTCTGTGTTTTCTGTTTTATTAAAAAAGAAATCGTACGAAAAATATCGAAATGGTTTATCGACTTTTGTATAGCACTCAAAAGATAAAGACGTGTCACCTCCCCATTTAACAGCTTCTCTAACACCCTTTTATTTTTCCTCTTCGGAGATAATAAGGTTTCCTTCGTTTCAAGATTCGCCATTGACATTTCGTTTTCAGGATCTCAAAAAGTCATTTCATTTCATGCTGTTGGAATCTAGACATTTTCAATTATAGGCTCAGTTTGTTCAAGTGCTCTAGCTCATACACCTTTATTCTAGTAATTCTTTGAAATGTCAACGTATTTTAAGTATTTAATGTTTACAAACATAAGCATTATTTAACAGAATAACATAACCTATCTTAAAACCAGATTATGTGAAACATTTGCAAGCTTTCGAACTTGCTTTAAAATAATAAGAGTAAAATCGTTACCATAATTTTGCATATAATTTTAATTTCAATAATTGTTGCAAATTCCAAAAATTTGATGAAAATAATTTTAATATCTTCTTAACAACTTAGACTCCTTTTTATAAAATTTAATAGTTAGGATATATAAAAAAAAAAGCTGTTTTCCCCTTATTCAGTTTTTAATCTAACCTTCAGCCTAAACTTTCTTCGAATAACAGAAAACTCTAGAATACCTTCTAAAATACCTATCAAACTGCTTAATTATAAAATGCTTTAAGATAAAAATGAGCATCAACTAACTTCAAATCGCAAAAATCATATATTACGCATAAATGAACGCAATACTAAGTTCTTATATTTTATAATGGGGGGCGGGGATTGTACATAGAAATAGTTAGAAAACTATTTTTATGTGTAATGTTAAAATTATGTTTTCTTTTTGAGTTTAATGGTTGAATAACGGAAAGAGTTTATGGAATATCCTAATGGAAAAGTGAAGCGTTCCTTCAGAGAGGATGAGCCAAAGAAATAAAAATTACCAATTAAGGCATCCACTTCTCTCTCATTTATAATGACTATTTGGCGATGATTGCAGAACCGTAAAATTGAGAGAGGCACAGTAAATTAGCAGATTATGCTACAGACAAAGAAAGGAGTTCGTTCCAATTTTGTTGAAACTATTGGTTATCGGCAAAGCTAATTACTTCCACTCGGATTCACATTAGTTATTAGTTGCATTTATTGCTTAATCAAAGTATTCGTGACATTTTTATTTGGATATAGTTCGTTACTTAGACAAACGATGTTATAAAACGTAGAGAAGGAAATATTTTTCTTTAAAAATTGAAAAATATTTCGAATACCAATACATTTACAATGGGATGCTAGATATTTAAAACTTTAAATGTTATGATAGAAATAACTGTACGTCTTACCAAATCAATAATGTAAATAACATTGATTTTTAAAAGAAATCCACGATTGAACTATTATGCTCATTTTATTTTCTGATATTTTGTGAATTTTATGTAAATTTAAATTTAGAATTGAAACTCAATAATATTATTTTATATTCAGTTAGGCATTTAACTTGATCGATGGTTTTAAGTAAATATAATACAGCATTCTTAATATATTTTTATCTGAGTAATTATATATAGTAATGAATAGAACATAATGTATAAGATAAAAATAATTTTGGTATTTTAATAGTAATGTATGTTAAATTTAACGAAAGAGAGAAGAAAACACATTTACTGATATTTATTACTTAGAAATATTTACTGATCTTATAAATAATATAAGTTTTCCTTAATGAACGAATTTTCAACCACTACATAAATATTATTTTTTGTTTCAAAATAATAAGTGTAATATAAAATTTATGTGTGATTTCTAATATACAATTGCAGTTATATATGTAAAATAAATTTATAAATAATGTTATAGGAGATTCAAAATTTATACATTTTCTAAGCAAAAATTTTCCCTCAAATAATTTTTAGTACATTTATAATTGCATTAGAAATGTCTGCTACTTATACCAAAGAACATGATCTAAGCTTCTAGAACATTTCAAGGTTGAAAATTGCATAAAATTTCATATAAGTTCTCGTCGTAATAAAATATACATCCTTTTAATATGTTCATTCCTTAAAATTTTTAATCATTCAATAAAAATGTAAGATTTTGCTTAAGATTACAATGCGAAAAAATCGTGTAGCACTACAATATAGAAACATAAACAGTGTATTAAAGAATAGTCTCCTCTGTTGTACAGCAAAATCAGTATTATGTATTAACATTGTAAT
The DNA here is from genome assembly GCA_019974015.1 of Nephila pilipes. Classification (NCBI taxonomy): domain Eukaryota; kingdom Metazoa; phylum Arthropoda; class Arachnida; order Araneae; family Nephilidae; genus Nephila; species Nephila pilipes. The sequence goes on from BMAW01124316.1 coordinate 138,201, forward strand.
CTTACATTCTAAAAAAAGTTTTATGTTAGAGTCATATTTATGAATAAATTATGTAAAAGTAGCTTCAAGTAAATTTAATGTCCCCTCTTGTCCATATGCTGTTAGCACATCTTGAAAAGAAATTAAAAGTGAATAGAAACACGCTTTTTTCATTTTGAAAGATGTTATTTAAATTTACTTTATACTAAAACAAATACAGCATTTGATTTGATGTCAAAAAATTATATATTTCATGCCCATAATGAAATAAAAGAAGTAGTTTTTGTTACTATTATTATCGATATCGTCTTAAGCCACTCGTATTAAGAACTAACTATAAGGGCTTATGGGGAACAATAACACAAATCGAAAAAAATATTCTTCTCCTAAGAGGAAATACATTAAATTCTGTATTTGTAACATGTCATACTTAGGTAACACAACTTTAATTTAGGCTTGTAAAATAATTATGCTAAAAAATGTTTTTTTTTTTTTTTAATTTTATAGATGATACATGATTTTATATGAAACTTAAACTTGATGGATGATTCAAATGTTTCTTTACATATTAGAGAGTAAATGGATGGTTTTCCCTCTTATAATATTGTTACTAAGAGATGTATAAATATTTGCTTAACACTTTTATATCATTCACTATTAATAGTAATGTAGAAACATTGCACCATCTTTAATTTAAGTCATTAAGCCAGCTGTTGAAGGACGTTTACAGGTCTCAAATTTGTAATCAGGAAAAATATCCTTAATAAAATTGTATGTTTCATATTTTGAATTTGAAAGCTATATTATTAAATCTCAGAGAAGAGATTAAAAGGTATCTCGGAAAGGATAAAAGAAAATGAATAAAAAAAACAAGTAATACAAATTATTCAGTCTCTTCATTATTGTTTGAAGAACATTTTTAAATCATGAGATTGAAAATGAGTCACACTAACATATGCTAATCGTTACAGTATATTAATTTCACGACAGCCTTACATATGACTACAAATTGGCTCTGACACTTACCATGTTTATTGCAGCATATCTATATCTAGCTCTTGTGTAATGAAGATCGCATCATTAACTCACTTTGACATTATATGATTTAAATTCAAATGATAATACAATATGATCCTATATATGTAAGGAAAAATTACTATTTATAAGAAAATGAGATGATATATAATTTTTTGCAAGTTGAATTATAAAACATGTGCCGTCTGAACCATATTTTTTAAGTAAACTATCCAATATTTGATATAAATGTCCTCTTATGTTTATCTAAATTTGACATTAATATAATCTGTATTTTACTTCTAAAAACTTTTAATTTAAAAATCCTGAAAATTTAAAATCAAATCATAAGGAATGTTTGAAAGTACAATTAAAGGCACACATTATTTAATGAGCACACATTTTTTATTCAACTTCTTTGTTGAAAAGATTAAGAAAGAAATTAATCATCAATTTATATATGGATTAATTTGGTTTCTAAAGAATATCTTTTAATGTATTCTCTAATAAGCATTTTAACAAATAAAATTTTATAAAATTCACGTAACTCATTGGGAGTATTTTATTTAATAATTTAATTAAACCAATTGGAAATTTGGAAATACAGGTCTTTTCAGAAGAAATCACGAATAGCAACTTAACGAGTTGTTCATATATTTATATATTCATAAACTTGCTTCTCCAACTCGCTGCAAAAGCTTCTCTGGAATGAGATAATTAACTGTGAAGCCCAAATAACGAAATACGGACCCCATCTAATTAACTCACGTAACTGGCAAGTATCATAACGCCACCAACAGCTGATGCAAATGATTGCCTAGAAATGCTGCTAGTGAAGTGGTCATTCGATCTGAACTCTGAATAAGGAGATACTACAAAGTCACATGCATGACACGCTCCATGAAAATTATATAGAAAAATAATTCAATATCCATAATAAGTATACTGGAAAGTACGAAAAGGAGTACTTTTCTGTCGTTTATAAGATATCTATAAGCATATTTACATCCAAATGAAAGAAAATTCAATTTGGACTTGACTAAACAACTCATGCCGTAATTTCAACATCCAAGTTTCTGTCATTTCACTAGAAAATTATTAATTTTTCTTAAGTATTTGAGTAATGGACTCACTTAAAACTAGGACGTGTGTTAGTTGTAACTTAACGGTACTGATACCAATAATATTTAATTTGTTTGTTTCTTTTGAAAATATTGTATTTGTATCAAATATGGATCGTTATGAATCTCGATAAATATAATAACATATAATAATTTAAATGTACATTGGGAAAATATTGACATACATGGTACTTGTTTGGTGACAATTATTTTCAGAAATGGCTATTTATTAATTCAGTAATTCGCTGAAAGTTACACAAAGGTGTAAGCTGCTTATTACTTTATGAAACAATTAGAAAAAATTAATATAAATTGTAAAGATTCAATGATATTTGAAATGAAACATTTATATTACGTTCTAAAATGTCTATATTGAAATAATTATTAATTGTCTGTAATAAATAATTCATTTTAATTAAACATTAATTTAAACCCCTTAAAAATAAAAAAAATTAAGAATAAACTAAATGTAGTTAAAGTCCCTTAATACAAATATCACAATTTTTTTAGACCCTTAATTCTAGTTAAATATCAATGTTTCTAATAAAGGTCCCTAAAATTTAAATTTAACAAAGACGTTTCAAACTATTGATGTATTAACGACTATAATCTTTCCTGTGCAATTCTACTTGAGAATAATAGTAATTTTTTAATACTTACATAAATATTCCTTTGTTATAACCACATATAATGGCATTTATATGTCAATATGTTATAACCATGTAATGTCATTTGAATAAATATAAGTTTTAGTGTTTGGCTGATAACCCTGCAAAATAACTAAATAAGTAAAAACAATCTAACATTGTTCACCTAGAAATAGAGCTCATTGATGCATTTATAAAATGTTTCATATATTTAAATACTTAATGTGCTAACTATATGTTTGAAATACTTAAAAACTTATGTAGAAAGAAAACAGAGAAGGTTATACTATTTTTGATATAAAAAAATTATTTCAAATTAAGCGAAATATTGTAAAAATATGTAAAAAAATATTTTTATACTAGGGAAAAATTGATTGCAAAACGTTTCAAGTGTTTTGCAATATTAAGAACATACAATGTCTTAAAAAAGCAGGGATAAAATATTTTTGAATGGGTTAAAGTTAAATTAAATAATTAATTTTATAATTTATTTCCAGTAAAAATTAAAATAATAATTTCTGAGTAATATTTTTGAGGAATTCAGTGTAAATAGACCCATCTGTTTTGTTACTTCTACCTCAATATATGAAGTTCCAAATTACAATTGATTTTCAAAATTATTCTAATAAAAGTAATCACTCAATAATATTTTTAATAGATATACAATGTAAAGGAAGAATTCAAAGTAGAATAATTAGTTATTTAACTTGTGAATTAAACATGAGATTTAAAATCACAATATTGTATTCATGAGACAAATATGCCTAATTACTATTAAAATAACCTTAAACATATTTAAACTAATAAGTTTGCATTAATTAAGTAGTTAAATTTAGCTATAGCATAGAATTAAGAATACGCATACTAAATTAATTACTGATCTTATGCATTTTAATTATACATTCATGATCAGTAGACGTTTGCATTTCATAAGTTGTATGAAAGAAACAATGCAACTCAAATTATTTTATACAGCATGAAATGTTATCACTAGGGCAATGTTATCAAACAAGCAAGCATTAAATATTGAATGAACAGGCTTTAGAATCGTGTAAAAAATTGATGTGAGGACACAAATCTCTCAAAAAGACTGAATTATATGTTAACAATAATCTACCGAATGCGTTTTTTAGCAAATTACGATTTATACATATAAAACCGAGCATTAAAAGATACCTTTATAAAAGTTTAATAATCATCTGTGTTGGGTGTACTTGTATGTATAGAATGAAGTTAGTAATAATCAATAAAACTAAATTTTATTTTCATATTATTTCTGAATTAAAACAATTTTCATTTGCCTTAAAATTAGAAGAAAATTTATTATTTGCAAATTAAAACATTATGATATTTATATTAATATAGGAGAATTAAAAGTTTGAGAAGGAATCATACAAAATTTGTACTTTTTTAATACTTTTTATATTCAGCACCTTTTAAAAAAGATATATATATATATATATATATATATATATATATATATATATAAGTATATACACTTGATTATAAATAAGTTCATACTATTTCAGATTCATATAACTACATATTTCCCTTTCATTCATCCATTAACGGTTACTTCTATCATTTTTAGCTTATTTGAATTACATCGTTAATATGTAAGTTCCAGAAAAATAGTACCTAAATATATTTAAAACTTAAAAACACGAACATATATAGTTATTTAAAATCTTGAATTATCTCTTCATTTATAAAAGTTAATATTTATTACATTTAATGTTTATGGTAAAATTAAACTCATTTTATACAAGAATATACCACCTAACTCCGATGAATCAGCAATTATAAAAATGTACTGCATATTTGCAAGATCCTATGAAAAAAAAATGTTTATATTTAAAATAAACGTGTTATTAACTAACATGAATTTGAAGTAAATTCAAGAAAAAAATGTACATATTTCGGCAGTTGAATTAAAATATATGAATTCTTTCTAAACACATTAGTAGTTATTTACATTCAGAAATTAAAAGGCAAAATTATAAATTATTTTCTCATTGAAACAGTTCATCAAAATTGCTTAATTAAAATAGCTGAAAATTGTATTAAATACAAATAATTAAAATAATAATTATTCTAGAGATCATGTTAACACTTATTGTTAAACACGATTGCATCATCTAAGTCTTAAATATCCTTGAAAACTTTAATGAATACCATTGTAGATGCTTCTCAAACAGAACGTGCTGTAAAAAATAAAATTACTGAACCAAAAATGTTCATATATTTATATACCAAATACACATATATATATATATATATATATATATATATATATATATATACATATATGCAATGTGTGTGTGTGTTTTGGTGCTTATATGTATCTTATGTAAACTGTGTAATTTTAAAACTTTTAAATTTGACTACTGAAAGAAAACAAATCTTTTATTCTATCTGAAGAATTCACCTTACATTTTGCAAAAAGTATAAATTATATGATGAAAGTCAATTTCTCTAGCAGAAATTGCTCTAAAAATTGTATGAAAATTTTCAGTAAGTTTTTTTTTTTTTTTTTTTTTTTTTTTTTTTTTTTAAATTGTAATATTTTTTAAAAATAATATAATATAATTACTTTGAACCTATATTATATTGATGCATGGAAAATTTTTATGATACTATATCCAAGAAAATGTTATCGTCGTGAATGTATATATATATATATATATATTCAATGAACCATCTCTAATTTTTAGTGAAAATAGAAAGACTTGTCTCAAATATATGAATGAACATTTCAATGTTGCTTTTTGTGCATTTATTATTTACCGAAATAGAGTAAAACAGACACTTAGAATAATTATGTGTTATAATTTTTATTTAAATTTAACAATTTTATAACATAATTTCTAAAAGGAACAAAGAAGGTCATTTACAAGAATTAATTAATTTTTAGATGTCAATGATATTGTTAAAGAATGTTGTATGAAAAGTAAAATTGTACTCTGCACAATTCCCGTATAAATAAAGAACTGTATATTTTTTTAAGCTTTAAAACAAGATTGTAATTCAAAAATGTAAAAAAAGCTTGAAATATTTCATACATTTATACACCTTTATCTCTCTTACATTTTTACCCTACCATCTACTTTAGCAATTGGCCGAATACCAGAAAAACAAATTAAGAAAAGCAAGAATCAAATTGTATAGAAATGAAAAACAAAACAAGCGGAAAACAAACTGGTTTTACAGCTCTCTAATTCAATCAGGATACTTTTTTTCCAGTTTAGATACTAAAAACAGAAAAATGTTCTCTGGCATGGCTGGTACAAGCCAGCCAACTGGAAGAGATTCAATTTAGAAGGATCACCGGAACTCATGCGCGATTGAAATTGCTTTTATTCTGAAAAATTTTCCCAACCCTGCAAAGATCATGCTGCCCTGGATACAACAATTGGCTTTTGATTCACGCGAATTACTCGGAATTTTTCATTCATTCATTCCGGCAACATCTCCCGATCTCAGTTCATCATTACTACTATTTCCTGTATTTGATATTTGCTGCCTTGTATGAATTGTTGTCTCAAACACGCTTCAAAATTCTTTTACCCTTCGCTAAATTTACGCTATTTCACGCTAAAGGATTTCATTGTTATTGAGTAAATTCTGACGTTGGCAAATCCTTTCTGTATATAGAACTTTGAAATGATGTTTAATTCAAGCGTTGTGTGCTTTGTTATTCCAATGTTTACTGAAAACTGTCTAGGATTCCAATTTTTTTAGGCTCCAGAATTTACACAACCGTTAAAAGAATTCATTTATATTAACAAAAGAAAAATTAGATAATTTAAATGGAAATTTATTTTACCTTCTTTTCTCGTTTCGTCTGTTGACATTTAGTGTGTTTACGAACCATTTCTTTTCAAACTTGATTTTTTCATTGTACAAGAATTACAGTTATTTATAATGATTTTGCCACATACTGTTAATTTTTCTTGATAATGATATGAAGGTTTGGACTAAAGTTTCAAGGACATTTTTTTTATAAAAATACTAACGAAGTAATGTCATCTTATATATATATATATATATATATATATATATATATATATATATATAT
>BMAW01124316.1:145049-160743 GCA_019974015.1 Nephila pilipes
TATATATATATATATATATATATATATATATATATATATATATATATTAATCAGCCTTCTTGATCATTTACTTACTTATGGAACATTTATGAAATAAAATATTGAAAACAATTATAACCATATGGATAAATAATTAACGTTTTTATCATTTACTTTATTTTTATTTTTAAATTTTATTTAAAATTTATAAAGTAATTCTGAGATGCTTAATATATAACGATAAAAACTAATTTAAATTTGAGCATATTTAAAAATATAATTCAATCTATATGTAATGAACCTTATAATAAAAACTAATTATTTGTAATTAAATTATCAGTTTCCATTTTAATCTTTTTATAATTTTGTCAGATGTGAAGAAATTTATTTAATTACTTAATTTATGATGAAGTAATTTTAAAATATCTTCAAAAGATATTGAAAACTATATTTTAAACTAATATATAAAAAAATATTTTAAACTAATATACATTTTAAGTAAATAATAATCCATTTGTAATTTTTAAACCACATATCGATAAATGAGTTTATACCTTATTTTGAAATCTAATTTACTAGAATAAAACATATATAAGTCTAAAAATTATAGGTTAATCTAATAATTTGTATAAATTTTCAGCAATATGTAATTAATACGGCATTTAAATATTGCATGTAAAATTTATCATAAGAAAGAAGCTTACAAATTATTTAAAATTTAAATAAGAAAAGTTATATTTTTGTAAATTATTTTCGATATAATAAGATTATCTTTGTAGGTATCTTCTGGATGAATAATCTAATCTATAATAAATAACACTGAGATTTATAAGGAATAATATCACCCTTCTCAATTAATGAAGTAATGTGAAAGCCCAAAAGCAAAAGTAGTTGGTAGCTACTAACATATTCCATAGCTTTTAAAATTTTATTGCAATATCATGGGAATTTTATTAGCAACCTTTTTTACTAAAACAAATCTGAAATTCATTACGACTCTTTTTTTTCTTTTTTTTTTATCTCATCTATTTTTGTTATGATCTCTAGACATTTTTCCTATAAACTAATAATAATTTTAAGGAATGAAATAAAAGATGAACCTTTTTTGAAACAGTGTTTAAGGGATAATTATCTGCATATGCTGATGTATTTTTAGATTTTGATTAAAAAACGGGATTGTAAAATCTGAAATTTTCTGAAAGAAGAGCTTTACATCTCATTAATCAAAAATTTTGCTAATTTTTCATCTAATGTGATAAATATTGATCAATTATAGCTCAAAGTAAATGAATTCACATAAGTTTTCCAAAAATATTTTGATTTGTTTTGTTGGAATATCGTGACAGATCGCAATGTCACAAAACTCGCACACAAATAGCTGTTTTAGGTATATTTTCACAATCACATTAGTACTCTAAAAGTCTATTTTAATTCATATTCTATTTTCTAAAGTTATAGTTAAAGCAAAAATTATAAAATTTCGTAACATGAGCCAGCTAACTATCGACAATAATTTATTTTCCTATCTTAGGGAGTTTTGTATTATCCATAATAAATACATTTTCAATACAATTATTAGAAAATCAAATAAATGTTTTCTTTTTTTTTAAATATTGACTTTCTCGATCGATAAACTCTTTTCATTGTCTAAAAGTTCTTTTTTAAATTATCAAAAAGAAATCAGTTTTTTTATATGTAAAATAAATTAATTACTGAAATTATATAGTTCATAGAAATAAATCAAAAGTTTTACATTTGACTAATGTAACATATATTGTATCTAATTATGTTTATACATTGAATTTCATATATATTATACAAGTATTTAAGTTAAAAACACAATTTTTATACATATACTGATAAACAACTGCGGCATCACAAATGATTCAGTTAATTTAAAACTATTGAGTATGAATTGATAAAAAGAAAGCAAATTAAAAAAAGTATGATTGGAGAACATATTGCATTTAATACATTGTATAAATGAATTGTGCATTCAACAATATAGTTAATATTTTGATAATAATATAGTTAATATTTTGTGAACTTTAAAGTTTAAATATAATATAGAAATGAAATTTTCCTGGAACACGAACGTTCATCTATCATCGTAAAAAAAGACATTTTTGATGGAAGCAAAGCTTAATAACGGAATTCAACTGACACTAATAAAAGACAATTCTTTATATAAATATTTTAACCTTAACCTGTGTAGTACTATAATTGTTCTAAAAACATGAGCATAGAGAAATTCTTCTTAAAAATGTATTTTCTAGTTAGTTTAATATAAGAAATACCAATTTTATTTATTTATAATTCACCAAGAAAAAAAAACTATCATCAATAAAATAAAAAACAAATTCTTATAATTCTTCTAATTTTATATTTGTGAATATATTTATATTATAAAGGTATTTTCAGTTTTTTTTATTTAATATAATTTATTTTTTAATTTATTTTTAAATGAAATGAGGTTAGAAACGAATAAATTTTAAAAAATAATAAACACGTTTTACGAATTTTTATTTACCATAAATTGTTTACTAAATTTAATATAATATATATTGGATTTTGGATGAGACATATGGCAGAGAAATACTTAAATTGAATTTAATAAATAATATGCTATGGAATTCACTGTAGAAATTTAAAAAAAATATTATTATTAGCTGAGAAGATTTCAAATATTGTAATTTAAGTACTCTACTTTTTTATTAATAATACCTAGATGATTTTATTTTTGGATATAAACATTTTTCAGAAAGAAAACTATACTTGAGGATTTATTTTATAGAATTAACAGACAATAACAGCAAAATGAACAATAAAGTTACTTAAAGTTTTAGCTGGAATTTTTTTCAAGCGATGTAGAATCAATTAGGATTAACAACATTTTCTAGTATAAATAATAATGATTAATAATTTTCATTAGCATTTTAATGAAAATAATAAAATTTCATTTTCAGTATTCAATAATATTTGATTATTGTTTTTATTAATATATTTTTGAGATATTAATTAGCTATCATTTTAAATCATGTAACAAAAACAAAAATTAGGTTCTTGAAACAGCAATATTTCAATAAATGTATCATTTATAAATGTAAGACCAATACTGGCTACAAATATAAATAATTTTAAAAATTAATCAATCTAAATAATCTCGAAGTCATTTTACTTACTTTTAAACTTTTTTTTTTTCAAATTATTCAAATATTTTCTAATTGTATATAAGTTAGAAAATTTCATAAGTACAAAACAAATATATTTCTAGTTCGAGAAATTTTAAAACATGAAAGAATAGTATTTTTACATTAATTAATAAGTATTGTATCAATCAGCAAGCTAATCCCTTTATTATTTAAATATATAACTGAAAAGAGCCAGTCTATGAACATTTTATTTTGATAAGCAATAGATATTTTTATCTTGTACTCTTATTATGTTTAATGATTCTTAATTTTGTACAGTTATTATTAACTACATAGCAAAATAAAAAAAAATTAGTACATAGTAATGAATTATGGAAAAAGTATTTTTATCACCATCAATTGTTGTTTTAGGTCTATCTTCATATTAAAAAGTTTAGGAGAGCTTCAAATTTCACCGCAGAATATATGACTTAATTAATTATTTGGACGTACACATGTATTAGCGTAAAAATGTTTCTAATGCATCAAATCAGAAGGTGGGATTATTTTTCTTTCTAGAGAAGTGATTCGTATTAGACGAACATATGCATATGTCGTGCTCTAATTTCTTCTCGATTTCGACTGGTGCTGCTAATCACTGTTTAACAAATTAGCCAAAAAATCATTGAGCTCGTAAGGGCATTTCTTTTAACATCATAAGTTTCTGTTAGAAATATTTTTAATGATTTAACTGTATATTTCGTATACTTTCCTTTTATTTAAATGCATAATTTTCATTTTCTGATTGAAAATATCAAAGTGCGTAATATAAACAATAGCAAAATCTAAAGAATTTGTTCCTTTGTCAAATCTGCTCAATTTTTATCAAATATGTTACCGACTAAAACATATTAAACAGTAATATATGTATTTGATTGTTCGAAAACTGAAGAAAAAGTTATATCTTAAAACTTTCCACTTGGAAGTGACACAACGTGATTTAACAACGTGACATTCATAAATATGGAGATATATTAAGTATTGCTTTGAAGGGAAATATTTTTAAGTAAAATATATGAATTACGTGATTATTTCTGAATAAGTGGAATTAAGATCATTACGTTAATTTCCTTCTAAGATATAAAAAAGTTCCTAGTGAGGAAATCTGGAATTTTCTGTATCATAACTTCATACGTTCTTTTAGTCCACATTTTATAAGAAAGAAATATTCTTAAAAGAAAATAAAGAAAATATGATCTTCAAAAATTTAATTTTTTTCTGAAAACTAATTCCTGAGATTAACAGAAATTAACTGCCTCGTTTTAATTCAATTTTTTAAGAGAGGAAGTTTCTAAAGAAAGGAAGTATTTGAATGAATTTATTCGAGAAAATTCATAAAGAGCCTTTTTTATTATTTTCACTGAGATTAAAACTTTTGAAAGTGTTTAATTAAAAACTGATCCTTAATTAGATCGTTCATGTTAAGCCGATTTCTTATGAAAAATAATTTAGTTTCTTCGATATTACATAAAAAAATGTTAATAATTTAACAAGAGGGTCAAATAACGCTGTGTTCTTATCGAAAAATGTATTAAACTTGTTCTTGAAATAAATTGAACCTTTAGAATTAAAGGGACAGTATATTCAGGATTCAGATTATTTTGTAATGCCATTGAATACCTAATTCAATAAAAAAGAGTAAGAAACACATTCCTAGGATAGGTAATTAAAGTTTTACAATAATCTTTTATTTACTACTTCATTGAAAGTTAGAAATGTGTGAATAAATTGAGTTCGTAATATATATAATATATACATACATATATAATGATATTTATTAAAACGTACTCACCTACTTTTATTAAAATAAATAATTTTTTTTCAAAACTTCTTAGAGTGCAAGAAGGTTGGGAACTGAAAATATTAAATATGTTAATAAAGAGTCAGTTTAAGCAAAAATCAAATGCAATGTTTTTTTTAATCATAGCTGTTATTTTTGTATAACTGTATACTGTATTGACTCTCACCTTTTCTCTAACATTAAGCTGTGTATAAGATATTTGCAATATAAGAAGCATGCAATTATACATTTAATGAAATATATTCTAATAATGAATATTTTGTACCTTTTTATACTATAGTGTATGTACTTTCATCCTAAAATCGTTTGCATAAAATGTGTTGCAAGTAGTTTTTTAATCTTTTCAAATTAATATGTAAAACTGTAAGTACATTTTTTGTTGTAAAATATTTCAAAATTATTTTTGATTACATAGATAACTTATGTGTCTCCTGTGATTGATATGCATGTTTTAAATTTATATTTTTAAAAGTTTGTTACAGATTCCTCAAAGTTAATTCAAAATTTTTAAAATGTATCGCTAAATGCATTGTTAGAATTATGTGATTTGCAGTTATTTAGTTATTCGTACAAGAAAACCTTATTTATGTCTTAATATTTAAGTGTAATGTAAATCTAATTTTCTTTTGGAGAATGTACTAAATTCCTTTTTATATAACGAATTTACATTATTTTTCTGTAAAAAAAAATTGCATTAAATTACATTGGCTTAGTCAAATTTGTATAAATGTGTTCATCTCATATCAAAGAAAATAAACAAGATTAGTTAATGTTAAGTGCTACTTTTCGTTTTATTTGTGGGAAGACAAATATAAAATTTGTCTAATCTTCCTTGCAATTCTTAGTAGAAATGTCTGGTATTTACTTACTTAAAGATCATTTTTAAAAATTTAACATTTTCAGAAAATATATCGTTGGCTTATATTTAAGAGATTTGATTACTTTTTTGTTGTTTGTGAACTCCTATCTATAAAGAGCTAATAAGAAAAATTTAAATAATGTTTCATCGTTTTCATAATTCATGCTCAACTTCATGTTCAAATTATTTTCCACATTATTTAAGATGAAAAAATAAATTAAAAGTAACTATACTTGCTTTTTTAAAATGTTTTAATAGTGGACATATAACTTTAAGATATTTTTATTTTGTTTCAAAGAAAATCTATATTTTAAGACATCCAGGGTTTCGAATATTTTATCTAACGAACAATTATAGAATAATTCTTAAAAATGAACGCATACATAATATAGATATTAAACATTTTCTCTCTCAATACCCATTGCTCATTCATTGTGTACGATTTCACAATATGTACCGAAATTCACGGGGATAATACCCTTTGTTATCCTATATCTCATAAAATAAACCAAAAAACCTTATTTCAAGATTAATTCTAATTAACTGCAAATAATATCTCGAAATATTCCATACGTCCTTAACAAATCATAGTGGACCGGATGCAGCTTAATTTCGATGTTTAATATTTTCTTATCCATTTATTTTAACCGTTAGAGCTAAATTACTGATGCATATTATATTTTACATCAGTCGTGATGTACATATATGATATAAAAGTGTGCATACGCAGAATTAAGATTTATACTGAAAACATATATTTGACTGTCACTCATATTACACATTAGTTTTTAGAAGGTTAGTTAGTTATATTTTCCAGAAACACATAAATATGAATCATATATATATATATATATATATATATATATATATATATATATTTGTGTGTGAGTGTAATGATTTCTAAATCGAGGCTGCATAGTGTTGGTCTGTTTGCACGACGATCTGTACGGTGTATACCTTTAACATCTGCTCATCGGAAAAAGCTTTTTCTGTGGTGCCAGGAAATCCAGAAGTTGTTAGATGATAAATATGGTCAAGTACTTTTTACAGATGAGAGCAGGTTTGGTGTGAGTAACGATTCTGGACTCATGCACTTCTTGATAGTGTCGGAAATTCACTATACCCCCTCCAACATTATCGCGATTGGCTTGGAGTCACGGTGTTCTCTTTTCGGGTGGCTTCGTGCTTGGTTGCCGTACCGACTTTCACGTCTTTGATGAAAGTTCAGTCACTAAGGCCTGCTAATGTAAAGAGATTCTCCTTTCCTTTGGGTGTCTTCTTAGAAGCTCTATGGGTCTGCATTTCTTTTTCATAATAATGAAAAGGAATTACAAACCGATAGAGTTTCTATTAATGCGCCAGCTCACCACAGAGGGTTGTCAAAGAGTTGTTGGACAGTTAAGATATTAAGTGCATAGATTAGAAAGAAAGGTCTCGGGCTCTATATTCCATTACACATTCTTTAGAATTTCTAGGGAGACTCTTAGCAGCACATAATTTACAGCCAGTAATGATTCGAGAACTCAATTGGCGGTACAAAAAGAATGGGTTGCAATTTCTTAGCAAATCATTGATAACCACATACATAGACGATGTGAAACCTTCATAGCTGTCATGGCTAGGAGTTTCTTTCTGGACATCTGTCACATGAATCCTTCCACTTTCAGTCGCATCTTTCATCATTCTATTATTTCAATAAAGTTCCTTTTTATCCTTTTGATTTGGTTTCAGTAAGTTTTGCTTATATTAATCAAGTTCTTATGTCTTGGGAATTTTAAGATAATATTTATGTTGATTTGTGGTAAGCTTTTGCACAGCGTTGTATTAAAATACTGTCTCGTCCTTAATATATATATATATATATATATATATATATATACATGAAGGATGTTTGCATTTTGAGACGTCTTTTAACACTAAATGGCTCCAAAAGCTGTTCTACTTTGTGACTTCTTTCCAAGGGGTCTACACGAATAACTGCAGATGGAAGAGTGCGACCAACAGAGAAAGACGTGCGATCTGATAGCTCTTTAATATGTATAAAGAATAGTTCTATTTTTACTTGGTAAATACTGTACAATAATATATGGTTTAATTTAATGTCATTTTCTAAGCAACCCGCTTTGCTATTGAATCCAGAAAAAACCAAAGAGAATATATATATATATATATATATATATATATATATATATATATATATTGACATGAAGGTATGTGTCAGACAGATATTTGAATGATTTTAAAAATACAGCGTGATTGCGCCTTGCGTAATGCTTTCCAAGGGCGTTGAACTTTTTTCTCCTTGCATTGTAAAATAGTTCAGTAGAGCTTGTTTGTGTGTTTTTAATCTGTTGCAGAGGGACACTTTTTAACTAGAAATATTATTACTCTACCATCAGATACAATATTAGAAGCTGTCCAAGTTCAAGAGGGTAAGAACCATAAGGATGTTGGAATCCGTGTAGTCAGCTCAGCTAGCAGTTCTTTACTTAACCCATTCTGCTTTACTGTGAGGAGATGTTGAGGCCATTGGATAAGACTCAGGTCAGTTGCACAGAGAACAGACTCTGGATACCCACGACAGACCCTCGAGGAGACCATCACATCATTCGACATGCACACATAGGGTCAACTGCCTTACTGTCCACCATCCATACACACGAAGCGTCTTCACTTTGGTCCTCTGTGTCAGTCCGTACTATCTCAAAGCTCCTGGCTGAAGAACAGTTGCTATCGTGGCACCCAATACGTGTACTGCCATTGACATCCACTCACCACCGCCTCCATTTTGAGTGGTTTCACGCTCTTAGGTATTGGACTGCAACCCGATGGAGTTAGATCATCTTTAGCTACGTTATAATTTGGGCAGTGATGACAATTGCACACATGAATGGAAGCCCCGTGGTGAGCGCATCAATCTTGCTTTCTCTGTTAAGTGCACACCGCTCCCATAACTAGTGTGATGATATGAGGTGCCATCGCATGCGACACACAGTCACCCCTAATATTGAATCAAGGTACCATGAGAGCCCAATGGTATGTTCGTGACATTCTTCAGCCACATGTGTTGCCACTAGTGGCAGGCCTTCCAAGAGTCATTTTTCAACGGGACAATGCTCGCCCACACACAACAAAGGATTTTACAGGACTGATTTCGCTACATTTCCACCTTCTTCTGGCCAACTCGATCCCCAGATTTGTCACCGATCGGGCATATCTGGGACCGCTTAGGACAACACGTTGGATAATCTATGAGTTTATCCGAATTAAAGGCACTTTTGCAGCAACTTTGGAACGAAATGTCGCAAGACAACATACGGGACTGGTTTGCCTCAATGCTTGACCGAATCACGTTATACCTTCATGTTTGAGGTTACCCAACTAGGTACTAAGACCTCCAATTATTTGTAATTTCTCCTATTGTAAATGATCATTTTCCGTACATCTATTAATCACTTGCATCAACATTTTACTTATATATGCAAAATTTTGTTTTATTCTGACAAATCTTTCTTGTTGCAAAAATTTTTATGGCAATAGGATATTGTATGCAAGATGTGAATATATATATATATACTCTATCCTATATATATTTTATATATATATATTATATATAATATTAGAAAAGAATGTTGAAGATTTTCGTCTTTTTTGAAAGAGAACATGGAGAACCAAATGAAGCAACAACCCTCATAAAATCCCCCCGTTACGGCATTCAATGATGGAAAACCATTAGATGCATAACAATGGCAGTGTAATGGGCATTACGACTGAAAAGTAGCAGTACATTTAGTGTGTGTCCGAGATGGGACTTAAACATGGTCAACAATGGAAATGCATATGTATACTTTCTATAAGATGAGCTAGCTGGATAAATCTGCATAACAACATACAGGCGTCTATGTTTAGTGGATCAAATCCTCGTAACAGGTTGGAAGTGGTTGTACATGTTCAATAAAGGAAGGCAAGTAGTGGATGAAGTGGGCGACACCTCGATCTTCCATTAATGTAAACAATGCACAAGAAAGTAGGACGATACTAAATATAATGTAAATGAACATTAATACTAGAATAAAAAAGGCAGAAAATAAATTTAGAATAAAAGTATTATAAAATACTTATAAATACAAAGAGATATTTTAAAAGATATTAATTGTTAAAATCTTAAAAGGTAATCTCTATATAAATAAAAAGAAGTATATAAGAAATATAAAGAAGCTTTAACTGAATAATAAGAAAATATATTTGAAAACGACAAAATGTATTGTTTAAAAGATATCTTAAAATCTAGACAAAAGGAGTAATCTATTGTTATATTGCCTCAAAGATTGATAGCATATTCTCTCAACAACCTTCAAGTCAAAGCTCTGCTTAATCGAATTATATCATACAAAATAAAGTATTGCCTAATATAACACAACACATTTCCAAACGCAAGGTAAACTAAGAGAGAATTATCAAAATAAAAAATTAGAAAGTAATTTATTATCAAGTTTTGTACAGATACGCAATCGTAAGAAGCTAAGAGTGAATTAGGAATAATTATATTACCAGTCTTCAATTATATTCTAATAATCATTCCTCAAAATTTAAATAATTCAACAAAATAATAACTTATTTTACAGATTTAAAAATGTATACGTTATACAAGTATATGGGATGTAAAAAATATCTAACTGCTTACTAAAAAGAAAGATTATATTATATTAAACAAAGACAAATATATATATATATATATATATATCCTATGTATATGATATATGTGTGTGTGTGTGTGTGTGTGTGTGTGTTATATTGTGTGTGTACATATGCGAGATCGTCTCAAGAAGAAATATAATCTTCAAGAGACAGCTCACTTAGGTATAGAAAATATTTGTTTTTGTCTGCGCATTAACCTAGGCACCATCGTGTCACTGTTATTTTTCTCGTATTGTAACTGACTGACACCTTCTTCGCTATTCTAAAATTCTCAGTCCAAATCTTTCTTGGCCGATGATACCTCCTTAGCTGTTTTTGAAAATGATTCACCAGAAGCAGTTCACCAAGCTTTGAATTTTCAGATTTCCATCACATAACTAATAAGGTTTGACAACTCTGACGCAAAGGATATCGAGAAAGGTCTTGCGAGTGCAATCAAATTTTTATTTAGCGAAATGACTTAAAATTTAAATTTAACTTATGAAATACTCTATCAATTATTATTATTATTATACCAGTATGAAATTTGCTTCGCGCTCCATTTAACAGATGACAGCACCGAATGTTAACCGCAACTTTATCTAAATAATGTCATTTTGTCTTCAACATCGGTATTTTTGATCCTTCGTTTCATATTGTAATCATTATGGTAAAAAGGAAATACAAAATATTTTAATTTTACAGTAGAATATTTATAATAATTAGAATCTTCTTTCATAATAAATTAAATTTTGTTATTCTCTTGTTATTAATTCTTTTCTAAT
Organism: Nephila pilipes; assembly: GCA_019974015.1. Lineage (NCBI taxonomy): Eukaryota > Metazoa > Arthropoda > Arachnida > Araneae > Nephilidae > Nephila > Nephila pilipes. The sequence continues at coordinate 156,342 of BMAW01124316.1, forward strand.
TGAAACATCATAAATAATTCATTATATTGTTTAATAGTTTTATTTTTAAAATTACTAAACATATTTCCAACCTAAACTATATAAAAATAATTCAAACAGAAAATCATCAAATCATATTCAAATTTTTGACATTTGCTCATCATTTTTACTTGAAATGAAACTGCAGTAAAATATTTCTTACAACAATGTACATAATGATCAGTGAATATTACACATTTGAACAAAATTAAATTATAACATTTAATTTTAAAATTCTTTTAAATAACTTTTAATGCATAAACGAGTAGCTAAAATATGTCATTTGTTTAATAGACTAAACATATCAAATATTTCTGCTACATTTAATTCATATAGATAATTCTTTTCTACTTGTCGGTACAGTTGAATATCACGCATCAGTAGTTATCCAACGATTGAGGGCAATAGATGAAATTGTTCGATTTCTCCTTTCTACATGGCAATAAATCCGTTAACGTTTTATTCGATGTAATTACGTCGTTCTTTCTACCGAGTTCGTATGAGGTCAGAACATTAAACAAAGTCCATGCGTTACTGGTACTATCTAGGGTAATTTTACGTTTGGATGCGAACTGTAAATAGATGTGTACATGTAGTATTCTATACTATTTGGTTTGGCTGATACAAACCAGAAACGTTTACGCCTCAAATTAAGGATAATATTCTGTACCCTTATATTTTTCGTGTTCTTGTCTTTGGGTCGTAATATCAGATTATAAGGATAACGCATTATATGGACAAAACAGACCAGTTATTAGACTGCATAACCATGGGAAAAGTTCTATTTATTTTTAAAAATAACAAAAACTTCACTATAAACGAAAGGTTTTACTTTGCTAAAACACAATAATGTTTTGCACAAAACTAAGAAAGAGTGCAGGTTGTACTGTAAAATGCTGAAAGTGAATTCTTTTATATGTGTTAAAAATAGAAATAATATCAAATTTCAAATGTACGTGATTTAAACAGATTCTTCTAAATTAACATTTTTCAAACAATTTGTGCTATTAAATTAAGACTAACAAATAGTCAATCAAAACTATAAGATAAAACTAATGTGCTTCTTAATTAAAAATGAAATTCATATAGAATACATTATATTTAAAAATATTATTTATTCAACCTTCAACGAAAACAGTCCAAAATTTCATTTCTAACATTCTCAAGTCACTTCAATAAACATATTTTAAATTTATAATGAGTTAAAGATAACAATAACTGAAGATATTTCTGGAAATAAAAATAGGATTATTTTCTATCTCATTATATGCGGATATCACCAAGACATAACAAGAACCCTGTTATAATTAAAATGCCATACGATTAATATGGATTTCATGTTGTCATATATTACTTGTATATGGTTTAATAAAATACTAATCAAACCATTATAACATGCATACATTACCATAACAACATTTCCTTTTGTTGAAAAAGATCCAAAAATGAAATAATTTTAGATAGAATGCAATCAATACGTATAAAAGCATTAAACGTAGCACTGTAATTGTTCGTGGATGAAATCAGCCAAGAAACTCAAGTCACTTCATTTGCCTGATTTAGAACGCACGATCACACAATTAAGTGCCTTTAAATTTAAGTTATCTCTATTGTAATTTGGAAAAGTAACTTAGTGCCTAGTATCAGTTGTTGTCAAAAAGTCATTACAAGAGGAAACGAAAATATATTAAATGCTTCTACAAGACCTTCATGGATTGGATGTAGAGCTATCAAGTCATATAAAACACCAAAATATTTAAGAAACATTGACATTTAAGGTCAGTTTGTATGAAAGTGTTATGAGGAGAAGTTTTCATTTATATCTTTTTCGTTATTTACCTTATTTTGATGCGATGCCTTCGAGAAAAAGTATTTTTCAGTGTCGGACATTAAAATGCAGTTGTTATAATTCAATAGTCTTTAATTTTAAAATAATGTATTTCTGTTTTACTCATGCTAAAACAGAAAATAATATAATAAACGAAATAACTTTTAATATATATGAAAATAGTGCTACTTTGTAAAGAAATCTCATCTAACATTTTCAATAAAAATGTTTAATTATGTGATACAAAAATCTTAAAGTAATAATTAATCGAAGACAACATCAAACATCTGACACATTTGAGGTGAAAATAATAGTTTATAATATATATATAACAAATTATACATCAATCATTATTTACAAATATGATACTATTTTAAAATGTTATTTGTATTCCCCATTTTCTGTAGATTGGTCAAATATCCTCTCCATGATTGAATAACATGGAATAAGCAAAATTATTTATGCAAAATTTCACTTTTAAGTGAAACTAGTCGAGTATTTTGTATTAAAATACTCCGAAGATTTTCCAATTTCTAGATAAATAAATAAGCATCAAAAACACTATTTTCAATAATTCATTAAAGAAATTACCACATAAAATATTTTAATCATGCTTGATTTTTATTATTGACAGTATAACTGTTTGATGTTCATCATTTAAAAATACATGAAATTTTATACCAACTTCATCTAGGGCCTAGATTATAGGCAATGAACTGTTTTATATTGGTGATGAAACTTTCTTTAAATTTAATAAATACCATTTTGATTTCTTAAATTTTCCTCAAAAAGTGAAAGAATTCAGTTGAGATAATTATTTTCTTTATCAATAATAGGCCTCTAAATTTTGCTGTACGTCTTTGATGCGTACAATTCAAGTAAACAGAAGAAAATGCAAAGATTTAGTTAACCGTAAGTTTTAAGCAATATATTTTAAAGGATAAGTATTTATTTTATGAGTATCGTAGTGAAATACTATTAAATTATTTTATAATTTTAATTATTCATTTGAATGATTTCTAAATTTAATCATACTTAGAAGGACTTAAGAAGTTGGTTACCATAATCATTTGCACTTCCCAGATTAACATGCATTTAATAAAATTATTTAAATATTCTAATGGGTAGAATAAATAAAATTAAAATGTATAAAGAGTAAATTATATTTTAAAATCTCTCAAATTGAATTATTTAATACCTAGAAAATATCTTTTTAATTTCTTTATTTTGATTTTGTTTATTCACATCCGTAACTTCTATTTTATATGTTTTCTACAATTTAAACAATATAATTCTACAAGTTAAAAATATTAATTCTTCAAATATTTTTATAATTTCAATTTAGCGAACAAAGGGTTATAATACAAAGAGGTAAAACCGTTGCCCATTTTGCTGATAAAATCAGAAGATTTTCAAAGATGTACATTAAATGAAAACAACACTGTGGGAAAATATTACAGCAAATGTTTGTTTAACATCAAACATCCATATTTCTTTCAAACTAGTTGTCAAAGTGTTAGGGTTTTAATATGTTTTGCAATCTGTACTAAGGCAAATGACAGTTATAGTGACAAATGAATGACAAATAACGAACGTGTTTGATGGAAAACATGATGTTGAGAGGTATAACCTTTCATGGCTATATTTTCAAACTTCAAACTGTGAAAGAACAGTTATTACCAGGCTTATATTTTGTGAGGACTACATAAATTATTTGACGTATAATTCGAACATATTTTGAAAATGCAGTTCTATTTCTCTATCAAAAAGCTTAGAAATATACTTTCACGAAAATTTCCTAATGTTGAAATCTAGTTCTATCGTTCAAAATTTGTTTGTTCATATGTACATCATGTTTGGGGACAAAAATATTCTTATACTGTTAGATAAATACCTTTAAATTAAATTCTGTAATATAATATATGATTGAAAAATAATTACTTTATTAAGTTAATGTGTGTGCATTACTACCTTATTTTAATCACTTGTTAACATTAACTCACTTATTAAAAGAACTTAAAGCTATTGATATTAACGTTTACGTTATATTTGTGTTAATATAAATACTATTTTTATCAGCTATATATATATACTATATTGTTTTTATTAAACCATGAAATGGTGGATGCATACATATAAAATCTATTAGCGATACTTAGAGCATAACTATCATATAATTTTATTTAAAATGTTGTTTACAGTTAAAACATCATTTTAGTTTTCTCTGAAGTTTAATTTTCAAAATAAAATAGATAAAATTAACAGTGGATTATATTAAGTTCAGACTGATGATAAATAGTTAAATAAGTAGTTAAATTACATTTAAAATTCAAAATTCATACAATGTTCCTATTTGTCTAATAGGTATCTATCTGAAAAATATACGCGTTTTTCTACGTGATATCTATTTTTGATATTAATATCTTATTACTTCAGACTCTAACCTATAATTATGCCTTATTTTCTAATTTCAGTTGTAAATCAGAGTACGAAATACATCTTTTGATTTGTCCTCCAGAGCAACATGGCTATCTACTACGCTGCCCAATTCAAGCA
>BMAW01124316.1:160768-177112 GCA_019974015.1 Nephila pilipes
TTAATACTATATATATTACCAGTCTCTTCAATTATATGACATCTAATAATCATTCCTCAAAATTTAAATAATCAAACAAAATAATAACTTATTTTACTGAATTTAAAAATGTATACGTTATAAGTATATGGGACGTAAAACAATATCTAACTGCTTACTAAAAAGAAAATTTATTATATTAAAATAAAACAAATTATATATATATATATATATATATATATATATATATATCCCCATGTGTGTGTGTGTGTGTGTGTGTGTGTGTGTGTGTGTGTGTGTGTGTGTGTGTGTGTGTGTTTGTGTGTGTGTGTGTGTGTGTGTGTGTGTGTATACGAGAGTCGTTCAGTAAGAAATAGAATTTCCAAGAGACGAGGCTCTTAGTATAGAAAATAGTTTGTTTTTTGTCATGGCTAACTAGGCAATTGTCTAACTGTTATTTTCTCGTATTTGTAATGATGACACCTTTCGTATCTCTAAAATTCTTCGTCAAATCTTTCTTGGCCGATGATACCTCCTTAGCTGTTTTTGAAAATGATTCACCAGAAGCAGTTCAACGCTTTGAATTTTTCGATTTCCATCACATAATAATGAATATAGGTTTGACAACTCGACGCAAAAGGACATCGATAAATCTGCGAAGCTGCAATCAAATTTTGATTTAGCAGCAAATGACTACAAATTTAAATTTAACTTATGAAATACTCTATCAATTAACTTATTATTATATTATACCAGTATGAAATTTGCTTCGCTTCCATTTAACAGATGACAGCACCGAATGTTAACCGCAATTTATCTAAATAATGTCATTTGTCTTCAAATACGGGTACTTTTTGATCCTTCGTTTCATATGTAATCATTATGGTAAAAAAAGGGAAATACAAAATATTGTTAATTTTAAGTAGAATATTTATAAATAATTTAGAATCTTCTTTCACAATAAATTAAATTTTTTAAGCGTTATTCTCTTGTTATTAATTCTTTTCTAATTGAAACATCATAAATAATTCATTATATTGTTTAATAGTTTTTTATTTTTTTAAAAAAAATTACTAAACATATTTCTAACCTAAACATTATATAAAAAATAATTCAAACAGAAAATCATCAAATCATATTCAAAATTTTTTGACATTTGCTCATCATTTTTTTACTTGAAATGAAACTGCAATGAAATATTTTAATTATGTACAATAATGTACATAATGATCAGTGAGATATTACATTTGAACAAAATTAAATTATAACATTTAATTTTAAAATTCTTTTAAATATAGAACTTTAATGCATAAACGAGTAGCTAAAATATGTCATTTGTTTAATAAGACTAAACATATCAAATATTTCTGCTACATTTAATTCATATAGATAATTCTTTTCTACTTGTCGGTACAGTTGAATACATCGCATCAGTAGTTATCCAACAGTGAAAGGGCAACCAGATGAAATTGTTCGATTTCTCCTTTCCATGGCAATAAATCCGCTAAACGTTTTATTCCGATGTAATTACGTCGTTCTTTCTACCGAGTTCGTATGAGTCCAGAACATTAAACAAAAGTCCATGCGTTACTGGTACTATCTAGAACTAGTGAGCACGTTTGGATGCGGGCTTGTAAATAGATGTGTACATGTAGTATTCTATACTATTTGGTTTGGCGTAAAACCCAGAAACGTTTTACGCCTTGCAGGTCAAATTGGATAATATTCTGTACCCGCTTATATTTTTTCGTGTTCTTGTCTTTGGGTCGTAATATCAGATTATAAGGATAACGCATTATATGGACAAAACAGACCAGTTATTAGACTGCATAACCATGGGAAAAGGTTCTATTTATTTTTAAAAAATAGCAAAAACTTCACTATAAAACTGAAAGGTTTTACTTCTTTATTAAAAAAATGCAATAATGTTTTTGCACAAAACTAAGAAAGAGTGCAGGTTGTACTGTAAATGCTGAAAGTGAATTCTTTTATATGTGTTAAAAATAGAAATGAAGAATAATATCAAATTTCAAATGTACGTGATTTAAACAGATTCTTCTAAATTAACATTTTTTTTCAAACAATTTATGCTTATTAAATTAAGACTAACCATCTTGATCAATCAAAACTATAAGATAAAAACTAATGTGCTTCTTAATTAAAAAATGAAATTCATAAGAATACATTATATTTAAAAAATAATATTATTTATTCTACAACCTTCAACGAAAACAGTCCAAAGAATTTCATTTCTAACATTCTCAAGTCACTTCAATAAACATATTTTAAATTTATAATGAGTTAAAGATAACAATAACTGAATATTTCTGGAAATAAAAATAGGATTATTTTCTATCTCATTATATGTATTTTGAATCACTTAAGACACTAACAAGAACCCTGTTATATTTAAAATGCCATACGATTAAAAAATATGGATTTCATGTTGTCATATATTACTTGTATATGAGTTTAATAAAAATACTAATCAAACCATTATAACATGCATACATTACCATTATAACATAACATTTCCCCCTTTTTTGTTGAAGAAAAAGATCCAAAAATGGAAATAATTTTAGATAGAATGCAATCAATACGGCTATAAAAGCATTAAGCAATAACTGTAATTGTTCGTGGATGAAATCAACCGAAACTCAAGTCACTTCATTTTGCCTGATTTAGAACGCGATCACACAATTAAGTGCCTTTAAGAACATTTAAAAAGTTATCTCTATTGAATTTGGAAAAGTAACTAGTGCCTAGTATCAGTTATTGTCAAAAAAGTCACATTACAAGAGGAAACGAAAATATATTAAATGTTAATGCTTCTACAAGACCTTCATGGATTGGATGTGGAAGCTATCAAGTCATATAAAACGCAAAAATATTTAGAAACATTGACATTTAAGAGTCAGTTTGTATAATAGAGAAAGTGTTATGAGGAGAAGTTTTCATTTATATCTTTTTCGTTATTTTACCTTATTTTGATGCGATGCCTTCGAGAAAAAAAAGTATTTTTTATAGTGTCGGACATTAAAATACGTTGTTATAATTCAATAGTGTTTAATTTTAAAATAATGTATTTCTGTTTTACTCATGTGCTAAAACTAGAAAATAATATAATAAATATTTGAAATAACTTTTAATATATATATATATATATATATATATATATGAAAATGAATTGCTGCTTTTGTAAAGAAATCTCGTCTAACATTTTCAATAAAAAACCATTTAATTATGTATTACAAAAAAAATGTAAAGTAATAATTAATCGAACAACATCAAACATCTGACACATTTGAGTGAAAATAATATGTAGTTTATAATATATATATATATATAACAGAATTATACATCAATCATTATTTACAAATATGATATTTTTTAAAATGTTATTTGTATTCCCCATTTTCTGTAGATTGGTCAAATATCATCTCCCATGATTGAATAACATGGAATAAGCAAAATTATTTATGCAAATTTCACTTTTTAAGTGAAACTGATCGAATTATTTTGTATTAAAATACTCGAAGATTTTCCAATTTCTAGATAAATAAATAAGCATCCAAAAACACTATTTTCAATAAATTCATTAAAAGAAATTACCATATTTTGCATAAAAATATTTTAATCATGCTTGATTTTTATTATTGACAGTATAACTGTTTGATGCATCATTTTAAGAGAAATACATGAATTTTATACCAACTGTTCATCTAGGGCCTAGATTATAGGCAATGAACTGTTTTATGTGAATTAGTGAAACTTTCTTTAAATTTAATAAATACCATTTTGATTTCTTAGAATTTTCCTCAAAAAAAAAGTGAAAGAATTCAGTTGAATAATTATTTTCTTTATCAAACTAATAGGCCTCTAAATTTGCTATGCATTCTTTGATAAGTACAATTCAAATATAACAGCAGAAGAAAATGCAAAGATTTAGTTAACCGTAAGTTTAAACTATTATATTTTAAAAGGATAAGTATTTATTTTTATGAGTATCAATAGTGAAATAAAACTATTAAATTATTTTATAATTTTTAATTATTCATTTGAATGATTTCTAAATTTAATCATACTTAGAAGGACTTAAGAAGTTGGTTACCATAATCATTTGCACTTTTTGGATGCTATGCATTTAATAAAATTATTTAAATATTCTAATGGGTAAGAATAAGTAAAAATTAAAAATGTGTATAAGAGTAAAGTATATTTTAAAATCTCTCATTCAAATTGAATTATTTAATACCTGAAAAATATCTTTTTAATTTCTTTATTTTGATTTGTTTATTCACATCCGTAACTTCTATTTTTTATATATTTTTCTACAATTTATAAACAATATAATTCTACAAGTTAAAAATATTAATTCTTCAAATATTTTTTTTATAATTTCCAATTTAACTTGAACAAAGAGATTTATAATACAAAAGAGGGTAAAACCGTGCCCATTTTTTGCTGATATAAAAATCAGAAGATTTTTTCAAGATGTACATTAAATGAAAAACAACACTGTAGGAAAAATATTACAGCAAATGTTTACTTTGTTTAACATCAAACATCCATAATTTCTTCAAAACTAGTTGTCAAGTGTTAAAAGTTTTAATATGTTTTGCAATCTGTACTAAAACTTAAATGCTGAGAAACTTAGTTATAGTGACAAAATGAATGACAAATAACGAACGTGTTTGATGGAAAAACATGATGTTGAGTATAACCTTTCATAATATATTTTTCAAACTTCAAACTGTGAAAGAACAGTTATTGCAGAGCTATATTTTGTGAGGACTACATAAATTATTTGACTGACATCCATATAATTCAGACATATTTTGAAAATGCAGTTCCTATTTCTCTATCAAAAAGCTTAAATATACTTTCTGAAAATTTCTAGTATTCAATCTAGTTCTATCGTTCAAAATTTGTTTGTTCATATGTATCATGTTTGGGGACAAAAATATTCTTATACTGTTAGATAAATACCTTTAAATTAAATTCTGTAATAATATGATTGAAAAATAATTACTTTATTAAGTTAATGTATGTGCATTACAAAATACCTTATTTTTAATCCTTAGTAACATTAACTCACTTATTAAAAGAACTTAAAGCTATTGATATTAACGTTTACGTTATATTTATTGTTAATATAAATACTATTTTTATCAGCTATATATATATATATATATATATATATATATATATATATATATATATTGTTTTATTAAACAAATGAATTGGATGCATATATATAAAATCTATTAGCGATATGACATAACTATCATATAATTTTATTTAAAATGTTGTTTTACAGTTAAAACATCATTTTTAGTTTTCTCTGAAGTTTAATTTTCAAATAAAATATTAGATAAAATTAACAGTGGATTATATTAAAGTTCAGACTGATGATAAATAGTTAAATAAATATTAGTTAAATTACATTTAAAATTTCAAAAATTCATACAATGTTTCTATTTGTCTAATAGGTATCTATCTGAAAAAAATATACGCGTTTTTCCTACATCGATATCTATTTTTTGATATTTATATCTTATTACTTCAGACTCTAACCTATAATTATGCCTTATTTTTCTAATTTCAGTTGTAAATCAGAAGTACGAAATACATCTTTTTGATGAATTTGTCCTCAGAGGCAACATGGCTATCCTACGCTGCCCAATTCCAAGCTTTGTAAGTGATTACGTCAGAGTGACATCATGGGAACGAGTTGATGGCTTTCTAATCACTCCAGGAATCATTAGTGGTTAGTATTAATTGTCATTATAATAATCAAAGTGTAGTCTTGGTACTTTCCTCTGATTTTAAATAATCCGAGAGTGACGTGTTTTATGACATGCAGATTTTTTCCTCTAATCTAGTTTCTTTACATAATCAGTAATGTCATAAATATGTTTCCCTAAGTAATATTCTACGTAAAGCATACAAAAGCATAATCATATTTAAAAAAAAGAGGTAAAATGGCTTTAATAACAAAAGCGTTACTCTAAATAAAATAGAAGCAAATTAAAAAGCATATTGAATAAAAATATTATTTGTTCTTTTTAGCATATGATGGATAGTATCAAACTGTTATATTATGTTATCTCTATTTAGTATATGGTGGATAGTAACTGTTGAATTTACAGCATAACTACAATTCTTATTAAATCCAATTGTATGCTCTATTTTTTATCTAAAACAATCTGCAAACATCCAAATGATGTTACGAAAGGAATACCTTGTATAAAAATATGATATATAAGAAAAGATTGCAAGTTACGATTGAAAAATGGAATAAAGTAATAAATCTAAATATAATTTATTTTTTAGATGACCTTCTTATCTGTAATATAAAGAAGCCTATTATAAATTAGTCTTAAACACTATATAATAATAGCCACGTTAGCCTAGTTGTCATGATCATGTTCTCGTGGCCGGTGGTTTTCATCGAATCATAGGTTGACGCCCTGATGCTACTACAGATCCACCATGTAGCCGGGGATGGAGCATGTTAAATCTGGTAACACTCTAAGTCCACCCACTGGCAGGTTGAGAAAGTTAGGCGAGGGAGGTGCCAGCTCGAGATCCATCGCCATAAGCCCACGTGTTACTTTTAATGCAATGATAAATAAACCAATAAATCAGTCTTTAACATCGCAGCAATTTACATGTAAAGTTTGAGAAGAATGAAAGTAATTTTACTCCCAAGGGACTTGTGTTTTCGTACAACCATAAGCTATTATCACTGACCACACGTAGAACAAAGTGTTAAATGACATGGACTTGTTTAACAGAAATTAAAAAAAAATTTAATCAAAGCGCATTATTTTTAATTTGAATTATTATAAACTTTTTGAAGTATTAGTGTTAAGAATTAATTAATGCATAAATATGTATTTTTTACTTTTTCATTTTATGACACTATTAAAAACGTTTTGCCTAAAATTTATTCAATTTAATAATATATCATTTGTTTAATTTTAATACTTTTCAACCTTTATTTGAAACCTTCATTTCTTTTTAAAATCAAATATTTAATTTAATAGTTAATAATTATTTTATAAAGTTATAATAATCAATAACAGAAACTTCATAGAGTGTATGTTAGCGTTTTTAAATTTTACTACGATATAGATTCAATTCATTTAGAAATCTAATACTTGCATTTTATAAAATCGTTCTTATCAACTGAAATAAAACTCTAAAGTTGCAGAAATATATGATTTAATAAGTAAATTTTTCGGATAATTTTATGTAAGCTATTATAAGCTTTTCAAGGAATATTGAGAAATAATTCAATTCAATTGCCTTAAGGTGAAAAATAATAAGTTGAGTGTAATATTTTCATGCTAAAAGATATTCCATGAATAACAATTTCTTAACTTTTGAATTTAAATGTTTTGCAAAAGCAAATAGTCTTTAGTATTTGATTCCAAAGCAGGACTTTTGAACTGAAGAAAACGAATAAAAAGAGGCACTAACTTTCTACAATGTTCCTCATGAAAAACATTACTTGTAGATTCCTTTTTTTATTATTTAATATAATTTACGATTATGTTTGTTGTCAAATTACTTATATGCTCATAAGTGGTTAATTCTATTTACTTTGCACATATGTAATGTCTTATTTTGGAAACATATTACGAATACAAGAAAAAGAATTAAAAATAAGCACAATTCATAATTTTTATATGTTTTTATTATTTCATTATTCTAGACATGCAGTCCGCCACATCTATTAAATTAGTGAGATTTAAGAAAATGTAAACAATGAAAAAAAATTGAATTTACAACACCATTTCATTTTATAATATGAACAATATTTCATAAAAGTAGGTGATAAGAACCGACTTTTTTCTCCAGAAAAAACAAAAAGTAACTGTACAATTCACAACACAAAAATCTACATACCAAAAGTGCATTTGTAAAACGTCACACAATTTTCACTCTTACTTAAACAAGAATGAAACATGCATGTCATTTCTGAAAAGGGAACTTTCGATATGAGTTAAGGGTTTGTTTGTTCTCTCTTTTCTTAACGTTGATAAAGACCATATAGGATTTTTTTTAAAAAAAAAAGCTAATTGATTGTAAAGGCACTAATTTTTGGGTCCATTTATTGCATTGTCAATTTATTATTTTAATAGTAGCATTTTTTAAAATTTTAATTGTTATTTTTGAAATAAAAATCATTTGTGGAAGTGAGACGTGAAAAGCATAAAAATGACAAAAAATTGTGCCCATTTTAACCCTCAAAATCTTACTGAATAACGTTTTTAACAAAATCTCTTCATAAAATATGTTTCTATAGTTTTTACGTACATGGGAAGTTTCAAAACGATAAAATAAGTATGTTTCAAAAAATATGTTTTATCATTAACTAATGCATACCAGCATCATTGTTTGAAATTTTGGAGTCTTCGCTAACAACACCTTCTTGTCTATATTTTAATAGACTCTTTTTAAACCCAGTTTCTTTGCCCCTTTCTTTAATCGAACACGATCTGCTTTATATATTACTTCAGAGGATTCTTTTTTATATGGTAGAATTATCGACCGACTGGTATGTGAGCGTACTAAGAAGGAAATATCTGAGGAACTTGGAATTACTCAAAGTGTCATCTCTAGGCTTCGGTTACGAATCTAAATGATGGATATCTCAGACGTCACAGTACAGGTCGAATCCGAGTTAGAACTCCGAATGACGACCAGTTTTTGGTAGTAAATACAAAAAGAAGCAGACGAAGTACAGCATCAGACTTTTCTCTTCCACTATTATCAGCTATGGGGACGACAGATTTCAGTCAAACCATCTAATGTCATTTGGGACACATTGGTTTATACTCCCAGGTATATCAGATGTATTCCACTCAAGGCAATTCACTGTCGCCAGTGGTTAGCCTGGAATAGAGAACATGCAATGTGGGCATCGTCACAGTGGCTTGTGTGATGTTCTCCGACAAGTCCAGATTTCTCTTACTGTCTGATTCACATCGGACTTCCATATCGAGAACATCAGGTACCTCTACCTTAGAAACAACATCATTGAACGAGGTCATTATGGTGGTACTAGATTGCTCGGTGGAATTATACTGAGCTACATAACATATCTACATGATCAAATTGGAATCATGATAGGCGTCGGGAAATCATTCTCCAACAACATATACTTTTTTAAGAGTACCATTGGCACAGAATTTGTGTTCATGGACATTAATTCTCATCATCACTTTACAAACGTTATAAACGAATGCCTTTAATCTGAGGATATTACCCGTTCGGAATGGTTAGCATTTTCACAAGATTTAAATCCTATAGAGCACGTGTGGGACACTTGTCCACCTTCAGCCCCTCAACCACCACTTGTGCAGCCCCTCAACCACCTCTTCTTACATGTGTACCAGAACTTCGGAGAGTATTGCATTTTGAGAGTAATCTTCTCCAACATCAGTTTGATAAATTGATACTCAGCATACTTAGGTATTCTACGGATTATATTACATTGTCTGGGAGACATAAAATGAATTAACTATTATACCATCCATGTAATGGTAAGTTTTTGTACGGGAGATATTTTTGTAACGGCTCCGGGTAGAGAAAATTATAGTTTCTATGAATGGTATACATACACCATCTTTTTGTTCTTTATCTTTGGTATAATAAAAAGGCTTTAAGAAAAAGTCACGTTTGTTTCGATTCTGAATCTTTATTTACCGGAGATGGCATTATCCTTACTTTATGGATATAAATTTATTTAAACTTTAATTATAATTTTATGTGTTGTTGTATAGGTATATAAATAATAGTTAAGAACTCAGCATACCTCTAAAAAGTTTTATACAGTTCACACTGCAACAAGCAAGTTACGTATACGTTTATATGATTCATTTTTAAGTATAATCTTCTTATATTTACGACATAGGTTATTGCATGTGTGTTATAAAGTACATTATAGATCCAGCTAAGTTGAAAGTTAATAAAAACCATTAGCCCATGCAGCTTGCTTTATAGAGGTTTGTAAATCTCTTTCTGATTGCTAAACTATAGTATCGTTACATTTTGTTTATTTCACTGTCCATCAGTTTACTACAGCCAACTACAGATTTTTTTTTGTTTCTTAATTTTGTACATTTCAAATCGGATTTCAATGCTCACAATCATATTCCCATCTTTTTTCTGAAAGTGAATGATAAATTCCCCCTTTTCAATGTTAACAAGGAAAAATTGTAAGTGATTGAAGATTGGAAACTCGCCTTTAACTTATATTCATCTAATATTTCCAAAAGTAATTTACTGAATAATTTTCCTGTGTATATTAACATTCATAATCTTATAAGATCACCTTGAAATTATTTTGTTATCTCAATAACCTTCTTTTTATAGCTAATTTAGCAACACCTTTCAGAGAAACATACCTCCGTTTTTTGCTTGATGCTATCGGTAACCATGAATACATTTGGGCTTTTATCATAAGCTAACATCGTTTCTGAATCATCTAATGCAGTAGGAATTTAAGCGACTTTCCTTGTTGCATTATTTAATACTTGCGTCAATTCATAAAAATGCTTTAATTTAGTAAACAAATACATTATTGCACAAAACACTTTCATAGTAGCATACCATTTTCAAATCAATATTACATAGGAAAGTTCAGGTTTAATTTCATATACTTTAAAGTCTTTTAGTGAGTAGCTTAAGTCTTGGTAACCATAATATTTAGAAATTTTTAACCATAATATTTAGAAATTTTTAACCATAATATTTGAAAACAAAACTGTAACAATATATTGAGGTTTTTGAAACCAATCCTTAAATTTAACAACTAAAGTTAATGTAAATGCCTTGTTTTTGACATTTTATACTCAATTAACACAATTTTAAAGGAATGTAAAACAGAAGAATATCAATCACTTTCCTAACTTTAAAACAATAATTATTAATAAAAGTTTCATACTATTCAGGACATTAACTTAATTATGTAGAACGGTTCCTTCCAACTTTAGTAGAACAGTTATATTAACATGCTCTCGAAATTATCTTTTTTTCAAATTCTTCAGAAGTTAAACTAAGGCATAATAGTGAAACTGAAATGATGAAAACATTTATGAAATAAAAATAAATTGTTTGCAGTTAGAGTGAAAAAAATAGCATGTGTAATAAGATATGATAAACTGCTATTATTTTCAATTTAAATCCATCCTTAACAATTTTCCGATCAAAATAAATAGTTTTAAGAAAATAAAAATTATTTGATAAATCAGGAAACATTTACGTGTATTATGTTTTGGTTTCAAGGGTGCTATAAGATAGGCAGTTTTGGCTCTTGACAGATATAAATAACCTTTTAAAAGCAATATTAAAAGATAAAACTTCCACTTTAGAAAGAACAGTAAACTAAACTCGATTAGAGACTTGCAGAGTTTAGCATTGTTTCCAAATTGCATTTGAACACCTATGTTTTGACATATTTTCGTGCAGTGCCCTCTTCAAGCAATTGGTATTGTTTCTGTTACAGTAAAAATAGCTAGAAGAAAATAAATTTGAGTTGAAGATCGGAATTTAATTATTCAGTAAAGGAAAAGTGAAAAAGGAATCTTACCCTGAAATTGTAAAAATTGGTTGGAAATGTCCATGGGCTTGAGAGATGTCCATATTACATGTTCAGACGTGTAAAATCTCTAAATCAAGCAAGAGAAAAAACATTTACAGAAATAAGTAAATAATTGAATATAAATTGAAACAAACTGAATAAATTGAATACCCAACAAAACAAAGCATTCACATTCTGACTGGAGACTGAATTGCAGGATTAAACCTGTTTTTCTTTACAAAACATCCCCACATATATCTTCCAGGGCAAAATTTGGATCACTCCAAAATGTAAATTGTTATAGATTGAGCAAAATAAAAATAAAAAAAAGAATAGGAAAGATAAAATAACTACAAAAATATGAAACCGAAAATTTTCAGTTGAAAATTTTAAATAAAGATTTAAGAATTTAAAACAAAACATACCTAAAACCAATCGTGTAAAAAGAAGTACATTTAAAATAGATATAAAAATATTTAATAAGAACCTATGACATATGAATGTAAGTTATTAAGATTTACACATTACAAAACGTTTAAGAAATCTTGTAAATAAAGATCTATAAAATGTTACAATATTACCAAATATAATGTGAACATTAATAATTATTAATTAAACAGAGTAAGAAAATATGTTTCAAAAAAAAAGAATATTTAATAAACATTTCATCATCAAAATGATCAGTATGAAGCAAAATTTAAAAAGACCCCCGAATTGAGCATAAAACAAATCTAAAAATCATAAAACGGAATTTCAGTTTCTAAAACTTTCTTGAGAACTGAGAGTAAAGCATATGTCTGTAAGAGTAAGCTATGTAAATGTTCAAGAAATCTTCACAGATAGACTTCTAAATAGCTGTCTTTGTAATACCAATATTGGTTGCCGGATTTGTTTTTCAATTAAAAGATCTTTAAAATTCTATGAACGATCTTTAAGAATGAAAGACATTTCAAACAAATGTATAGTATATGGATATTATGCATATATATGTGTTTGTGCGTGTGTGTATAAAATGAAATAAAAATCTAAAATAAATTATCGCATACTCATCTTAAGCATTTCATTTCTGAGAAGTATAAAATTAATAAAATTGTAAAAAAAAAATGCTATAAAATAAATAAACATATTACTTAGATACAATAAGTAAATGTGATTGTTCCATATAGCTTTTATTAAACATTTATAATTTTATGTAACGACTAACATGAATATTGTATTTAATATCTGCAAATAATTGGAAAAACTTCTTTTTTCTGAAAGCTTGTAAATGTGTCTATACAAATTTGCTTTCGTTACATCGATTCGTAAAATTTAATGTTGTGTAATTTCTTTAAATTTCTTAGGAAAATATGGAATGTTAGAAAATGGAGATCTTTACTTTCGGGATGTTTCAGAAAGAGATTCTACATTCAGTTTCCGATGTCACACAGAAAATTTCATCACAAGAGAAAAGAAAATAAGTACTAATTATTCAAAGATTGTTGTAACAGGTAAGCAATGCATCATTGCATATATATTTTATTTAAAAATCCTTTTTGTGATTGATTAAATGGGTTTAATTATGTTTTAGAATATATTTAAGCTTCTTACATTATATATCTCATATACATAAACATAATATTATAATTAAATTCTGAATTTAGAATATTGACATTTAACATATATTCTGGAAATGACACTATATCGTGATATTCGTAGAGTCAAATTTATTCCATGAAGCTATTTTGTTTCAATTAGTACTTATAATTTCGTAACGTTAAGCGCTTACTTTTCTTTATACGAATAATCAAATCATTTCTTTCATTTTCTGAATTCCTTAATGAATTGAATCAATTTGTAAGTATCTGGATACGCAAAAATGATTCTAAGACTATTTTTCTGAATTCTTATATTACTAACGTTAAAATATTATTATTTTTCTGCATTTTATAACACTACCATTTTCTATATTTTCATATTAAAAAAACACTAACCATGGATTTTCACAAAATATTATATTTACCAAATTACTTCACAAATTAATTAGCATAATAAAAGAAACTAATATTTAAATTAAATTGAATTTTTTTTTTTTTTTTTTTTTTTTATTTTTTTTTTTTTACCTAATCTTTTGAAACTAAATATAAAAGCATTAGTTTAACAGTTACAAGTGAACGACTATTTTAATGAGACTAGAAATAAATTTTGAAAAATTAATATGATCTATTTAAAAGAGAATGTGTTTTCTTAATAATATCCTTTTTAAATCACTAAAAACTTTATCGAGTAAATATAATAATAATAAAATGTTATCATTTGCAATTACTTATACACTAGAATTACTGAATTAACTTATCGCACAATATAGTTTAAAATACTTATTCAAAATTGTTTAAGTTATATCTTGTTTGGTTATTTTCACGAAAATAAAAAGATTAAGTAACATTACAAACTAAATTGTTACTGCATTTGGTCATTCTAAAACTCAGATTACTGCTATATCCCAGGTATTCTGTAGATTTTATTCACAAAAAGACGTTATAATTCTGTTAAATTATGCTGAATTAAATGACCACAATGAAGAAATATTTAATTTTTTGACCATCTCAGCATTGCATATTTCTTTTAGGATGTATTTTTCATTTAACAATGAATGTGCTTTAAAAAATATATTTTCAAAAAAGTGTAAATAGGTTTTATTTATATTAATATATTTCAGTGTAAAAAAGTAAATATATTCGGAAGATTTCTCATTAACAAAATTATTATGAAATTAAATTATAATCTTATAAGTTTTGTAGGGAAATTTAATAAATTGTAAGAAATACAAATAGTTTGAAAATTATCTGAAACATCCTAGAAATAAATTAAAATAATTGAACATTTCATACTTGATGAGTAAGGATTCTCAAATTGTGGGAATGATATAATTTTTTTAAATATATTTTAAGCTCCCGAAAACAATATATAAGAAATTAGAATTGTTTTTGATAATTAAATTAATGAAAAATGATTTTGGTGAATAATTTTGTGGTAAATAACTTTTGATATACAAGTTAAACACCTTTTTCGCTAAGATTATCTCTAAAACTCATGTTTTGTAAAAGACATGAAAAATATATGAAAACTTACGTGCTCAGGAAGTACTGTTTTCTGAAATCTGTGCAGTGAAAATCAGAATTTACATTATCACAAATTTTATTCTAACTGATAGAACTTTTCATAATGCATTTAAAGTAATAAAGAAAAATCAATAAAAGTAAAACTGGGAATACAAATCTAGCAATAAATAGGCAAGAATTAAGAAATGATCAAGCAAAAGAACTTTCTGTATAATTTCTCTGGTTACAAAACAAAATGTTCTATTGTAATTATAAAATGCAAAAATGGATAAATCAAATGTCTTTTTTACATAAAACAGTTGTCACAAGTTTACATAAAACAGTTGTCACAAGTTTACATAAAACAGTTGTCACAGTTGTAGTTTCTCTCCATTACGTAACTTCATGGTCATTTTATCAACGTAGTTGGAAAATATATATTATGCAAAAAATATAATTTTTCCCACCATTATGCCATATTTTAATAATTTTAAAGATGAAAAGAATTTCAATTGATTGGATTTTCTTATTTATATATATATGTGTAATGTGTTCATTAAATATGTCACTATTTTTAATTAGATTAGTAACATAGAAAGAGTAAAATTAAAAAGTTGTGAATATTTAAATTGCTCATGAACTCTGTAATATGTGCTTTTCTTATTACGATATCATTTTTGATTACTCCAAATAAGAATTATTTTCAAAATAACCTTGAAATGGAAATCAATAGATAGAATTCTTAATAGTTATCGATAAAAAGAGAAGCACAGTAAATTTGGACGAACAGTAAAATTAAATGCGATTTTTTTCATATTTAAGCAAATTTAATAAGAGAGTTTTAACAATTATTGCTATAATAATTGAAAAAACATATTTTATCTTAAGAAGGGGGATCGTAATGGTTTCACAAATACTTAGAAAATATTGAGACACTAAGTAGCATTTTATTCTGCATATTAATATATTCTAATGTACGCAATGTTATAACATACAGTTATTAATATCGATTTTTTTGGTTTCAGGAAATCGTTGATTGATGTTATCCACAGTATTGCAACGTTTTAGTTATTAACAAAAATAATCGAGATAGAATTGTAATTTTCATTTATTTTTCTTATGATTATCTGTAAATTCATCACTCAAACTTATATATTTCTCTAAAAGGTTTTTTGCTGAACTTAGCAGATTTAACATATTCTTGTTCTTATTGCAAGTCACTACAATTTATATATATATAAAACCTCCTGAGATCAAACAAATCTCCTGAAAAAAAGTAATTCACAGCATTATATACTTAAAGAAAAATTAATATGCAGAATAAATTGTATCCAGATACCTCGGTTACTTCTCAGTATTAAATAATAACTTTGTGAGCCTCAGATGTTTATGAATAGTGGTGATGTGCGAACCTTTTTTTGTTTAACTAACAAAGTCATATGACATACAACAAAATAAATGGGATCTGAATTAATTTATATACACAAGTCGTGTGCTAATAATTTTTCAAATTATGATTAAAAAGCATAAATACGGATTTTATATTTTATTCGTGAAGGACTCACCATCTATAATCCATGCGAATACATCTGTATGAAATCAATATCATAAACATTTTACATCAACACGAAATTACACATACATATATATATATATATATATATATATATATATATATATATATATATA
>BMAW01124316.1:177122-231254 GCA_019974015.1 Nephila pilipes
ATATATATATATATATATATATATATATATATATATATATATATATATATATATATATATATATATATATATATATATGGGGGGTGAACTTACATAAACCACGCTATATTTCCGTGATATCCATTCATTTTGTCTTACTTCCAAAATAATCATTTAAAAATAATATGAAAACAAATCAATCTTTCTAATCTTACAAACCAGTTTTAAAAAAAAAATTACTTAATGCTTACCACAATACAAATCATCCTCAAACCAATCTATATACTTTTTTGTGCTCAATAAAGCTGGTATTTTTAGTTTCTTATTGCTTTAGGACGTGATTGAATTTTTTACGAGCTCAGCAGACTAAAGTCTTATTCACTAGACTGCAATAGTATTCCATTATTGTTTTATGTTTTTTTATATTCATTATAAAGAAAATTGGAAGTAATTTTTTGGTCAATAATTGCTTTATATGTAACTATAAAATATACAAAATCAAATAAATTTTTTTGGACAGAAAGTTTTGCGTTTTTACTCGCACGACGACAAATATCAATGTTTAGGTTTGCACTTCAATATTTTTAATTATGTGTAAGTCTAGATGTTGCTTGCTTTTAAATATATGTATTTATGTGTCAAAAGCTCAAATGAAAATTAATCCTACGAAATTAAAATTTCGCTACTTTGACGAACAAAGAAATTACTGAAATAAAATTATTCTAATAAATATTTGATATTTATATCCAAGCTATCTCGTTTAATTACTTATTATTTTTTAATGATCCCAATAAATGAACTGATGTATGATTTAATATCATATAAACGGTTATAATTTGTAACAATGCCAACTCAATAAACCTGAATAGTTTCTTTAATGCCCATCAAGCAATATTTAAGTTCAAAAATGTTTAAGTTTCAAATTGTTTTCTTAGTGCACCAATGAAAACTCAATTTTACTGTAATTAAATTTGGTTTCCATGCTTTATGATTTACATTTCAAGTTTTTGAAGTTTTTGAAGAAGTCTTGAAAGACATCCAGAAATTTCAATTTTTTTTTTAAAAAACAGAGATAAGCTATTTTTATTTATTCTCATTTTAATTAATAACTTACTTCGATAAATTAATTTTAATACACATCGAGTTTACTTGATAATAATTGTGATCATTATAAAACGTAGAATATTTCAACACTTTATTTAAAATGATTTGCCACATTAATTCTAAATTTATTCATTATAATTTGAAACATAGACATCTGCATAAACTTAATTATTTTACATACATATTTATCATACAATGTTCATTGCAAGAAAAATTTAAGGCTTAAATAGTTGTGCTCCCATACAAAATATCTAATTTATTTTCATTTCAATATGTTTAAATTAACTTTTCATACAATGTAATTTATATCTTAAGTTAAAATATCTTTTTGATGGAAAAGTTTCGAGTTAACGGTTTTATTTTCTTATTCATTATCATAAGACATCTTGAAATTTGTAAAAAAAAACTTTAAATGATCAATTCATTTTTTTATTTAATTTTTTTTTAATTAACAACTGCTTCCTTCTATAATTGTATTTATTTAAGAGACATTGAATGTACTGTATAAGAATAGTTATCATAATAAAATGATTTTATAGGTATATTTTATTTAAAAGAATGAAACTTTTATATGTTACATTTTGTAAAACTAAAATTTAACCCCATTTATTTCTTCTGTATATTTTGTTGATTGTTATATTTTGAATGTTTTGGAAATGTTTTCAAACTTTACAGAAAGTTATATATACCAGAATTGTTGCAGAGTACATTGGAAAAACATTTGCAAAACATATCTTCATATGTTAAGAGAGAGATAAAAGAAAAACAATAAGGAAAATTATTTTAATAAAATTTAAGATTTACAAAATCAAATTATTGCTTAGTAGAAAATAGAGTTTATATTATTGATACATTCACGATTAAGTATGGAGGGCAATATCTGTAATAAAAATCCGAAAAATGGAACTCAAATACATATGAGAGCTTTTTTTTATATTTATGTATCCGAGTTTAACAAACCTGTTGTATTTATCGTTATACAAGAAAATCTAGACTTATTCGTTAATTTAATTTTTTATTTAATAAACATGTGTTTGAACTTTTGGTAGAAATTTCTTCTAAAATAAGAAAATAAGACGCAAAGGCAAAACTTAGAAAAAATTAATTATATAAATAAAAATGTTCTATGCAAAGTTTCGCAAAGGACAGATTTAGCTACCTAAAGTGCACTTTCTTTATAATTATTATTAAATTACTCAATTATAATAAAAATGAAAGTACACGATGAAATATTAAAATTGGACAATAGTAAACTTTTCCGATATTAAAATTAAAGAAAACGATAAATTATTAAAATCTAACATATTTAAGCGAAATGCAATTTAAATTAAAGCTTGTGATAAATTATTAAACTGAATATATTTAAGCTAAATATAATTAAAATTGAAGCAAATGATAAAAAAAAGTAAAAAAATGATCTGGTACATGAAATTGCCCCAACTAAAACAATAGCCCCTTGGGAGACTAATATAAATAAAAATATTAAATCCTTTTAATTCAAATGTGAAACTTACCACTTCTAAATATAAATTTTGATATATTTTATAAAAATGCAAGCGAGTTTTTTTTAAAACTTGTTTAACGAAACAAAATCTCATATTAAGATGGAATTATATTACAAACAGATTATTTCCTTATGTTTATGCGAGGATGTATTTGAAGTGGGTTAAACAAAGAATCTCAATTTACAAAGGGAAACTAAGAGAAAATTTATGAGCATACGATGTGCTCATTTTGTTGAACAAAATATTTGTTATCTACCTTGATTCAAATTTAAAAAATGATTTATTATATTGAATTACTTTTAACCCTTTTGCTACCGGAGGGAGGAAAAAGAAGTGCTTCTCTGGGCCCGCTGCTTCTTACAGCAGAGTATCACTCTGTGCCCAGAGGATTTTAGATACTAAGCCTAATTCGTGAAAAAAATTCCTCTAAAATCAGCTATTCATTAAAATATTTTAGTATTTACATATCTTATTTAAAATGCATTAAACTTAATTTACACAAAAGAAAAAAGCATTTAATCGAAAATTCAATGTTTCAAAAAATTACATGGTGTAATGATGTACCATTACATGGAATATATAGAAATAAAAGATAAATCTTATTTGGCTGTATGGTGTATTTATAAAGAAAAATCAATGCATAGCTCAACGTCATATATCTTACACACATATTCTGACACTTCACGCAAGATTTTGAGAAAAGGGTACATCTTAGTCCTTTTTTTTTTCCCTTTTTTTTACTTTAATGTCTACGTACAGATATGGATTATTTTCGCTAACATTACTGTCAGATTCATTCATTACTTAGCAAATATCAGATAAACACATTCTTTTCTTCATAACTGTCGCTACAAATAAAAATTGACTGAGTGAAATGAACAGCTGAGAGTATCTGCTACCTAAAGCCCTAACCCCCATAAAGGGCCATAAATTATCCTTCGAACTTCTAAGAAGAAAGAAGAAAGAAAAAAGTAAACTGAAAGCAAGTGCACGCTTTAAATCATGTCATTGTATTTAAAGAACCACGCCGCAATATGGGCTTTTAACAATAACCCCCTCCCCCCCTCCTCCTAATACCCAGATGTGAATTCCAAGCCTATATAATTAAGGTCAACATTCCAAATAACCTACCTATATAGATTTCGCGGTAATGTAACATCGTCTAGTAATATTAAAAAAATCAAAGAAAACATTCTTTTTAAGCGTATCACTATTGATACACTGATCTGCAGAAGGCATTCAGAAGCGTATCTGTTGTGATACGCTGGACGCAGGAGAGCCAACGCGAGTTTATCAAATATGGTTATGAACAGGTTAAATCAAAACATTCCACTGAATCTATCAATCATTAAAATTTCGCAAAAGAGATTACATTATGTGTAGAATGTATTACTTAGAGAGTTTTGCTATTCCATGTTCCCCTTGAATGTACCTATCACATTTTGTTTTTCAAAATTTAAGGCCTTAAGACATTTTTTTCCCAAATGAAATCAGTTTTTTATCAAAATTCTATTCATATTTATTAACGCATTTTCAGAAAAATATTACATTTCAGTTTGTTTAGTTTCATGCTGTCGAGTGCTGAACTTTTCATGCAAATAACCACTTTTCATTTATTACTGCAATTATTTTGAATTATCAGTCAAAATATTCATCTGAATATTCCTCTAATGTAAACTTTGTATCGATATTTTTCTGCAGGCTTCATTTGAATTTTGATAGTTTGTACACAAAGGTTCTCTCATACAAATATATCTGATAGTCTACAGATATGCTCTAAAGTGGTGCCTATTTATCCTTGTTGGCATAATTACTCAATGGTGATCAGTCCATATCGTTAAGCAATTTATGTCTGATCTTTCAACAATATTTAGAGCAATTAATATTTAACACTTAAAGTAATTCTAATAATGATAATGATATTTTAATCTCCTTATTGACTCTCATTAGTAGACCTCAAAGAATTGGATTCGAGTCATTGTACCGATATGCATATCATTTTAAGTATAGCTCGTAATTTTATAGCACATTTCTATATAACTCCCTCTAATTCTACCATTTGCGTATTTATATTCCTTACACTTTTTAACATCTGCTACACTTTTATGCTGCTTTAAGTAAATTAACCCTTAAAAAGAAATGCACTCGAAAATTCATTACAATTTTGTTTATTTTTACGATGAAGCTTGAGCAATAATTTAAGTATATTACCAATTAAGAAATTACCTCATAGCAATTCTACGAAATGCCTTAAACCGATTAAAATCTATTTTAATATATATATATATATATAAATTTGTCATGATCTTATATAAAATTAATTTAACTTTCTAAAGTTTTCTCATTCTCTATCTTAAAATTATAGGGTTTTCTTCCTTTTTCTGTTCCAATTCCAAATTATAATTTTATAATTTAATTTATAAGATCATGTGCTCATAAGCTCTATTCAATCCACTTTGCCTTAATCATAAATCTGTAAGAAATAATACGTACTAGACTGATAGACGGCATATTAATCATACTAATCGGCGCATTAATCATAATGTTGTCATACTGATATCTATTTTTCAGGGCATTCGAAATTGTTCTAAACAGCAGATTTTTTTAATTACTTTATACACACACGCACGCGCACACACACACACACACACAGGCACACATACACACACACATATATATATGCTTCTTTAATTGAACATTTATTCATATATACAGCACACATTCTTGAAACAAACAAATCCTAATCGATTTGAAGCCACCTGCGAACCGGCTTTCGATGAGACAAATAGTGCTTAGAATGGGTTTCTCATATATCGTCGTTAAGAATCTTTTCCAAAGAACTTAGGTACACGTCTTGTGAGTGCAGTTTTCAGAGTAGCTTTCAGTAACTTATTCCAAGAAAAGGAAGAAAAAGCAGCTCAGGATGAGAAGTGGGACAATGCATCCTTTTTAAAATCTCTCAAAGGATCTTCGACTGAATGTACTTTTTTTTTGCTTGTTCTTTACAACGGTTCAAAAAGTTTTTTATTTGGTAGTGCCTTTATCAGGGTACATCGTAAACAATATGGCGTAAAAAATAAGTCTTTTATACTCAATAGTTGTGACTGTATTGGCTGTGTTTTGCACTATATCGTATATATTTTTATATGCAATCATGAAACAATAAAGATGTTATAAAAAGAGAACATAAAATTAAATTGTGAAAGAAAAATTATTTTAATATAATTCGATCTGTTATCCTCCAAGCCAGTTGAATTGTTTGAAATATTATTTAGAATATCTAATGGCCTTATATAGTTGTTCAGAAATTTTGGATGTTAAATTTTCTCTCCAATAAAAAAGTAAATAACACTAATAAACAAATTTTAATACTTGTCTGATGCACAGAGCATTTTTATTGACTTACTAATTTGACTGTATTAGTACGAAAATGGCCTGTAAGAATACTTTCCACCTAAAAATTACCAAATGCTCTTACTACCTTTTTTTGAGTGACCAAACATGTTTGATTATAATTGACTAATTCAGAAAAAAATCGGTTTTAAATAAATAAAATTATTTACATTTTTATGCGATATTTTGTCACAAAATGCTATGATACTCTAAAATTTTTTTTTAAAAAAAATTGAAATTATAATGATATAGAACAGCTTTCATTTTTATTTAGAATTTCATCAACAGAATAAACATTTAACTTCTATGCAGTTTATCATTATGCATTTTTAGAATTTGATTAAGCTGTGCATTAAATTTGATAGAATATTAATGAAAATGATACTAAAACTATTTATTTGTGCTTGAAAATAAATAGTTTTAAGAAATAGCAATAAAAAAGGTTTCAAAATATTTCTATCTACATCACTTTTACTTCCACTTCTCATGCAGTATTCCATCTTATTTTTGAGGAAATCAACAAAACACTCCAATCATATTGAGATCCCGAATGGTTGAAGACTGTATTAGAGGGGTCTTATGGGAGTCAGTTTACTAATTTTCCTCATTAATATCGCTAAGAAAGTCATTAACTATACAAACAAATGCCTTTTAATCAATCCTGTCTAAATTTTTCTTGAAATTTCCATTTAAAAAAAATGTTCTAACTTATGAGCAACGAATATTCACTTTTTTAGCATAGTATCGTTCACGTTTGTGAAATGACTCAATATATTCAAAACTTTCTTCTATTTTGTTTACATAGCTTACAAAATATTTAAACAGATTCAACTTAATACATTAAAAAGATATTTTCGGTTTTTGTCCATTGCAGGGTCATATTAAACATTATGTTGCACTAGCATGGAATTATCTCTATGATGATAATATTTTACAGTATAGAGTTTATCAGTTGCTGTATTGCATCCCAGACACAATAACCAACAATAATTTGAAGGTAGTCATCTGAAATTATAGTACCAGACGATAATTATACAATTTTTACACAACTGCCAATTGTACTAGGAGTACTGTATTTAATTTACTAAGGCAGATACGTGCTCCTACTTTTCTTTTGTTTACACTGATTACACCAATATGCCATCAAATATTTTCGTATTGCCATTGCGTAGCAACACTGCCTTAAGGTTGCTTAAGAAGGCTTATGAGTAGCCTCTATTACTGAGAGATATGATCAAAATAAAGTTCATCCATTGAACCATAAATAAAATGCTCTAATGTAATTTTGCAATGAAAAATACCTTGAAAACTACTCATCGGGATAATGAAAGCTTAGCGATTTGATCCAGTAAAGACCATTCTGCTATATATACCATGAGAGTTTCAAATGATATTTGTTAAAACTGAGGTTTCAGAAAATATTTTAATTTCCATAGCAGAAAAGCTCTCAATAATCAGGTGCTATGAGGCGTACTAACAAGAAAACTATATGAATAAACCTAATTTTGTGTACGCATACACCGCTTGAAAGAGTGGCTCATGCCTTTTCTAAGATTTACCATAAGCAATGATAACAAATTAAAAAAGCAAAGTTAATTTAAGACGGACATTTAACCCGTTCGCTCCCTGAATATCACAGGCGATACGCTCGTGTTGGCTCTTTTGTGCCCAGCGTATCACGGGTGATACGCTGCGTGATAGAGATACGTTCGATGGGAACATTCTATTTGATTTTTTTAATGTTACTATATGACATTACAATACCGCGAAATCTAAATAGATAGGTTATTTGGAGTGTTGACCTTGGTGATATGGGCTTAGATTTCACTTCTGGCTACCAGGGGGTAGAGTAATTGTTAAAAGCGCGTGCTGCGACGCGGATCTTTAAATATAATGACATGATTTAAAGAGTGTACTTGCTTTCCGTTTGCATTTTTCCTTTCTTGTTTGCTTCTTAGAAGTTCGAAGGAGAATTTATGACCCTTTATGGGGGTTAGGGCTTTTGGTAGCAGATGTTCTCAGTTGTTCGTTTCATTGGGTCGGTTTTTATTTGTAACGACAGTCATGACGAAAAAATAGTGTTTATCTGATACTGATATTTGCTAAATAATGAATGAATCTGACAGTAATGTTAGCGAAAATAATTCAAATCTGTAAATAGACATTAAAGTAAAAAAAAGGACTAAGATGAGCCTTTTACTCAAAATCTTGCTTGAAGCGTCAAAATATGTGTATAAGACATGTGACGTTATACTATGCTTTGATTTCTTTTTTTATAAATACAGCAAAATAAAATTTAATTTTATGTATATATTTTACATGTAACAGTACATCATTACACCATGAAATTTATGTAACATATGTAAATATATTTTGTATTTTCTTAAAAGTAGGATTTCTTATGTAATTTTATGTAATTTTAATTTTTTTATGTATGATTTTCTTATGTAATCTAGTTACGTACATAACTAGATTTTCATATGTAATAATTAAAATATTTCCTTCATATTAATACTTAAAGTTTAATTAATTTATTTAAGTGATTTGCCAGCAAATGAGTAAGAAGTAAAAGAAGAAAGGAAAGGAATGAAAAACATATTTAGAATCAGTACAAAAGTGAGTTAATACGAAAGTAGTTTTAAAGCTTTTACTACTCAGTTTTAAGTGTTAATTTCTAGAAAAAAGGATAGACACGGAACCTTTAATTTTTGAATGTCATACATGATTCCTTAATAATATAGATTTTGTAAATATATGAAAACAAAATATATAAGTGGGATTTTTTTCTTTGCAATCAAAAAAAATGTTTCGAATATTAAATGCAGTTACTGCGTAGATTGCAATCGAAACTTAGTATGATTTTAATAATTATTATAATCTACTATATGATTATTAAAAAAAAAAAAAACAATTTCCCTTACCCCTCCCCTTTTTTTTATTTTTTAGAGCCACATCACAACCAGCCGCCAAGAATTATTCGTCGTTCCACTCGTGTCAAAGCTACGAATGGGCACCGAGCTACATTGACTTGCATTGCGCAAAGTCACCCTGTTCCAATCTATAAGTGGCACCGATCGACTGGGGGACAGAGAATATTGTCGGACTTGGATTCTTCGATAAGGCAAGAAGGAGGAGTGCTAATATTTAATAAAGTGAGTCGCTCTGATGCTGGAAGGTACTCATGTCATGTAAGCAATGCCGTCGGAGAAGACAGAGCAGATATGGAACTAATTGTAGAAGGTATGCATTATTAAAATTTATATATATATATATATATATATATATATATATATATTGTGTGGGGGTGGGGGTGGGGGGGTGTAATTTTGTGTATTATTTGGTAGTAAAATTCATGATAATTTAGAAATTAACGAGTTATTTCTCTTGTAAATGTTAATGTACTGCATTTGTCATGTTCCATTTTAAAATTTATCCATCCTTATGTGAAGATTTATACTGGATTTTAACACGGTACGGCCAATTAAAGCCATACAAATTTAATGTTTACTTTCAAACTAGAAATAAATTATTTAAAATATTAAAAAAAAAGTAAAATGTACACAATATTTTGCTAACAAATTTATTTGCTTAGATTTATAAAGCATTTATTTTAAGTATTAAGTTCGCGGAAAGAAAAAATAGCATTTGTTTTAGAAACCTTTCTGATATTGTAAAGAAAAATTTCATCAAATAATAACTATTTTTTTTCTACATCACAAATGAAACATCAAATGAATTAAATATAACTTAATTTTTGTGTTACTTACGAATATGATTGTTATAAATAATAATCAAAAAATAAACATTTTTTTTTTCAGTTTTCTAGCATTTGAGTGCCTAAATACTAATTACGGTTCGGAGTTCATTGGAAAAGTTGGATTTTTCTCAATCACGTAACATTTTTCAGGTGTATAAGAGTGATATAAATGTAGGAATAAAAATATTTATAAAAATATTATAATACTTCTTACTTTAGAAGAGTAAAATTCACACCTATGAGCAATAAAAATTAAATACGGCGCAAAATTGATAATATTATTATATAAAATGTTTATATCAATATGATTTTAGTAAGAAAAATAATGTTGAAGCTTTTCCATTGTACGGTATTCTCACTAGTAGCCTTAGACTGAAATTAAAGGTAACCATCCATTACCATCATTGCAGCTTCTCAGCTCTCTTGATAACGGTGCAGTATAAGTATACCTTAACGAAAACGTTCACCCTCTTCATGGCTTACTATTCTCAAATTGTATAGGAACAGGTATTGGTGTGAATGTAATAAGTTAAGTTTAATGACATTCCATCCCCCATGTTTTCTCATAGTTGTCTTATAAATCAGTTTCTACAGTGATGTATTCTTAATATTTCTGTTACCCAAAATTCAGTAATCAATGGCTTTGAATGATGAAGAAACAGCTAACTCTAGATTTCTATGATTAGACACAAAATTTTGATCTTTAAACACTTTCCTTATCTGTAACTAAATAAAAATTCGTTCTTTCACTTTTGCGTCTATCAGTTTCGGAAATATTTCCCTCAAACATCCGAAATCCTGGTTTTCTATATTAATCGCTTTGACAAAGTTCTTCATCAAATCAAATTTTATATGAAGAGGAAGCAAAATAATTTTACTCATTTTATAGGGAAAATTTAGCAAGTTTTCCTCTCCAATCATATATATTGGATTGGCAACTAAGTAATTGCGGATTTCACTCATAGATGGCTTCAGTTGAATTTTTAGGTTTGCAGACGTAGTACAAATGTAAAACACATTTTGTTATTTGATAGTTGGCAATTCAGCTGTCAATCAGTAAAAAAAGTTTTTTGATCGGTTGCGTAGTTTTCGCTTAGCCTTCGTTGAAGAATGGAAAATCAAAAGGAACATTTTCGTCATATTTTGCTTTTTTATTTTCGCAAAGGGAAAAACGCATCGCAAGCTCATAAAAAGTTATGTGATGCTTATGGTGACGAAGCCTTAAAAGAACGGCAGTGTCAAAATTGGTTTGCCAAATTTCGTTCTGGTGATTTTTCACTCCAAGATGAAAAACGCTCTGGTCGTCCAGTTGAAGTTGATGACGCCCAAATCAAAGCAATAATCGATTTGGATCGTCACAGTACAACACGTGAGATGGCAGAGAAGCTTCATGTATCACATACATGCATTGAAAGTCACTTAAAACAACTTGGCTATGTTCAAAACTCGATATATGGGTTCCTCACGAACTGAAAGAAACGCATTTAATGCAACGCATTAACAGCTGCGATTTGCTAAAGAAACATAATGAAAATGATCCATTTTTAAAACGACTGATAATTGGCGATGAAAAATGGGTTGTTTACAACAATATCAAGCGGAAAAGATCGTGGAGCAGGCCAGGTGAACTCACTCAAACAACATCAAAAGCTGATATTCATCAAAAGAAGGTTTTGTTATCAGTTTGGTGGGATTACAAAGGAATTGTCAACTTTGAACTCTTACCACCCAACCGAACGATCAATTCTGATGTCTACATTGAACAACTAACGAAATTAAACAATGGAGTTGAAAAAAAGTGGCTCGAATTGACAAATCGAAAAGGTGTTGTATTCCATCATGACAATGCAAGGCCACACACATTTTTGGTCACTCGGCAAAAATTATTGGAGCTTGGTTGGGATGTTTTGCCACATCCACCATATAGTCCTGATCTTGCACCATATGACTACTTTTTATTTCGATCTTTACAAAACTCCTTGAATGGTAAAAATTTCAATAATGATGATGATGTCAAATCGTACCTGATTCAGTTATTTCCTAATAAAAACCAGAAGTTTTATGAACGTGGGATTATGATGCTGCCTGAAAGATGGCAAAAGGTCATTGATCAAAAAGGACAATACATTACAGAATAAAGTTATTTAGTTCCATGAAAAAATTGTCTTTGATTTTCTAAAAAAAATCCGCAATTACTTAGTTGCCAACCCAATAATTTCCTCACAGGCCAGTCTTTGATTTTGTAGTGGGTTTTGAGTTTCGCCAGTTCCATAAACATAAAAAACAGAAAATTTTGTGAAACCACCCTGTAAATAAGTCAGCACATCAAAATTAAATCTTAGTGAATGTGCCACTTATAATCTCTATACTTGACTCCTTCCAGAGGCAAAGCCAAATTTTCATGTTTCGCACCTATTTTCTGCTTAAGCCAAAGGTACTGTCATTATGCAATAGCACTACCTTCCGAATACTTTTGAAAAATCTATGAAAATTTTCCAATCTTTAGAATTATGATGATTGCCTATAGAGAACCCATAATACCAGTGAAATCAATGCAGAAGCCCATTGAATTATCTTTATAAAATTATGATAAATTTTAATTTCGTATTTTAAGCATGAGAATATTCGTACCTTTATCTTGTAGATTCAATAGGTACAGCCTAGAAAATAATAGTTCTGTTTGCTGTTTCGAAAGTTTCAAATCACCTGTTTTCAATTCCTCTGTTTTATCAGGTTCGGGTTCAATACTTAACATAATAGCCATTTAAAACCTAAATAAATAATCGCTAACTTCAAAACTTCAACTGAAGATACTAAAGAGAAGGGAAACATACTTTATTAGCTAACAAAGAATAATTGTACAAACAAAGAAGTCTTAGCTTACCAAATAACTCATTCCGATTCAAGCATTTCTTCATTATTCGACTCTTACCACACTGATCAGAGTCACTTCCAAATGCTTTCAATATGAATAATTAATCACGACTATTTACTCTAATCAGCAACATATATTAGCTAGTAGTTCTTATCTAACTCCCATTCTCTCTCATTTCAAATCTATTTCGCTTTTATATCACGATACCTGATTTAATTCACTATACTTCTAATCGTTATCTAGTTTACATAATCATGTTTCATTTGGCTTGCAAGGAAGGATAATTTCTTAGCAATTCAAATTACATAAAGTTCCGTGGTTAGTGAAAAGAAAACTTCCGAACTTCACATGTTTAGGCAATACGACATGGGATTTAAGAATATATTCTTCAACAAGGAACCATTTTGGCTCTTATTTTTGTCTGACTCCTGTTCAATTGTTTTTAAGCTACAAAAACAAAACAAAATAAACAATTTCCATTAGGAACAAGTTTAAGTGCCGTGGGAATATTAGGTTATATAAACATTGTTTTTTTTTACAATATATATATCCTGCAATATTATCAAGGCAAAACTAATAAGAATTAATATGACCTTTTTACTCTCGTCATACCATTGGAACAGTGAATGGCTTACTGTTGCGATTTCCTTATATCCATTCAGTAAGTGTAGTTGCATAAGTTAAGCACGACAAATGAGGCGCGTTTTTTGACAATATTACGAAAAACATAATCAAAGTATACTTTCTATGGCTTTTTAACTAAGTTTATGAATGTATAACTTTGTGCTTTTAGAATAAACTTGTCGTACGCATAATAGAAGTTATTATGATGGTGGCGCTCCCACATTGTTTCATTGATGTAATTACTTAATTTTTCTGTTTTTTCCCGCACTCACTTCGAGCAAGAAATGCTTTTAAAGCTCATTAATCCCCATGATATAAATTACCAAAAACTAAAGATAGAGGTATTGAAAAAATAATTAGATAAATGAACGATGGCTATTGACACTATACACTTTCAATACTTACTGATACGGTGCTCTGATGCTCCTTTATTTTCCCAAAGCGTAATATTTTCCAATTTCTCATCTATTTGATACATAGAAATAAAGTTTTAAATTTGAACAGTTATTCATTTCTTCATTATTCTTCTATGAAATAAAAATTTAAAAAATAGGGAAAATGTATATTTAAAACAATAATTTTAAGCTATCTTAAAAATATTATGCAATTAAATATTTCTGAAGGCTATTAGAAATTATACTTGAAAAAAATGTGTAAAAAAAACTTTATATAATTCCAAATGGAAAATGACTATTGAGTAGTGTGATTAATGTATCTACTCTTTAATGCTTTTATGAAGATTTTGAAAGTGTTGCTATTAAATAACGAGATTGACACTGCTACAAAAGAAATTCGCTTCCGCCAAATTTCAGCGACCATCAGCAATTTAGCATGAAGCCTTCTCTTTCGAACGCAGCTTATGTCAACAAATCCATTTATCAGTAGCCTTCCTTCCCAATAAGCTTTTTTTGTGTTGTTGTGTCGTCGAAAAATGATAAGTGTAACATTATAGCAACTTATTGTTGTGAAATTTTACATGAAGCTTAGAAAGACTGCTACTGAAACTTATAATTTATTCAAAGAAAAACGTTGCAATGAATCTTCATAGCATGCTCAGGTTTCTTAATTTGTTGAAGCATTTTCAAGGGGACAGAGAAGAAGTTGAAGATGTTTCACGCCCGGATCGCCCTTCCACTTTAAAAACGGAATGACAATATCGACAAAATCAGTAATCTATTTTGAAACTGATCTTTAGTAGTGTATTTGTTCAATTGCTGAGAATGCAGGATTTGACAAAGAATCCGTGCGGAAAATTTTACATTATTTTAACATGCAGAAAGACTGCTCCAAAATGGTGCCTAAATTTTTCATCTTTGAACAGCAAGAAGTTTATAAAAATGTTTGTAGAGACATTTTGAATAGCATTGAAAGTGATTCAAGCTTCCTGGAAAGGGTAATAATATGTGACGAATCATAGTTTTTTTTTACTTATGATCCTGAAACAACGAATCAATCTATACAATGGAAGAAGACATCTTCAACGAGAAATCAAATAGCTCGAAAGAGCAAATCAAAATTCTAACCAATGGTGATTGTTCTTTTCGATATTTATGGGATTGTGTACCTTCACTGGGTTCCTGAATGTCAAACTATTAATCAAAATTACTACCTTAACGTTCTAACTTAATTCCGAGAAAGAATAAGGAAAAAGTGGACCTTAATTGTGTATGGACATGTCATGAGTGCACCGCTAAGACATCGTCTGTTAATAGGTTTCAATTCAAGTACAGCATCCCAATATTAAACAATCAGCTTTATACGCCTTATTTAGTACCACGTGACCTCTGTCTGTTTTTTATTCTGTTTCTATCTGTTGTTATCTGTTTGGGTGAAATCTGCATTCAAAGAAACACAATTTTAGTCCATTGAAGCTGTGAAATAGAAAGCGGCACGCGTCCTAAAGAAGCTAACAGAAGAAGACTTCAAACGCTGCTTCGAACCATAGAAAATTAGAATGGAGCATTTTAGGCATAAAGGAGGGGTGTATATTAAAGGTGATAACAGGTGAATATGAATGAAATGAAAATAAAATGTTTTACAGTATCAGTTTAGTTTTTTTACAGAATCAGTCTCGTTATTTAATTAATTTTATAGTATTAGTCATCTTGTTTTTATATTTATTTTATTTCTGAAACATATGAAGTAAAATTCTATGAAAAAAAAATATATATTGCGAAAGTTTTTTTAAAAAAAATGTAAAGAAAAATTAAAACTGACCAATGCTGTATACATAATCCTCAAAAGTATCAAGGAATATTTGCGAATATCATTAAAAACTGAAATATAAAGCCAATTCAAAAGTATATTTAACTTAGACTTGAAAAATGAGAAATTTATAAGATACAGAAGTAAATCGAAAACTTTATGGGGGGAAATGGCACAAAATATAATTTTTTTTTAAATATATTGCATAATATTTCCTTTGTTCTTATTTTTCCTTATAATTTTAATAAATTGAGCTACTTTGGATCATAATAAAGTCCATAAATGGTTTGTTAACCTTTGGATATTCAAGCGGTGTAATAAATTGACTCCAACGAGACGTTCTGTAAAATATTTAAGTTTCCAGGAGTATTTAATTTTTTTTTCTAGTTATTTAAAGGTTATTTGTAGATATCAGATTGTTAATAATATTACATAATTATTATTAACGTTAATATAATAGTATGTAATATATTAATTTATTAGTACTGCTTAAATTATACTATTTGCACAGACATAATTTTTTAAGATTTTGAATCTGTAGATTTTTATTTTTATTGATCTAAAGAATTTAAATGAAATTTATTCTCCTTAACGAATATCAAATAATGACTTTTGTGGAATCAAAACTTCATTTTAAAATTCTATGAACGGGTGTTATTCACACAATTAAGCTTTAGTGTTATGTTTACGAAGTACTTCAATTTAATAAATTAATTTCATTTAAAATATTTTACATCGGATAAATATGAGAAATTACAATTACTTAAGCTTCGTTTATTTCACTCAGTGAGCAAATAGATTTAACAAACTATAATATTGTTGTTATCAATATATATTTACATAATTCAAAATATTTGTTTGGGCACTCGTCCAGTTTTCGAAGCTAATGTTTAGAATTACTATTTGAAAATAAATACCCTTAAGCTGTTGATGCATGTATATGTAAAATGTTCCAACACATAAATTAAATTAATAAGAACTTATAGAATGAAATGCAAAGATTTCATTATTACATACGCTACAACTGGAAAAGTAGTTAACCAGCAATTTAATTAAGGTATCATATACTTTCTACAAGAAAAAAATGAGCTTCAGTTTCATATCAAGTTTAAATATCTTCACTTTTTTTAAGTTAAAAGAAATGAATATCATATTTTATTATTGAGATATTTATATATTTAATAAAAAGGAAAGACACATTTGCAAGCAAAAAGGAGCATTTAATTATCAATAACTGTATTAACATTTTTAAGCTATGTACTTAGCATGAGGTAAAAACTTGCATAAAGCCCATAGTATGTATAACTTAAGCTACCTAAAGTATAATTAGAAATATAACATTTTATGCACTGAGCTTTTAAATAATTTCAAAATTATAATTGAATAAAATTGAAATTTTTAAACTTTTTATTACTAAAATTTCCCATATTTTTATACAAATATTGAGCATATTTTTACTTTTGTGAATGTCTAATGGAATAAAGTTGTATTTTATGTATAACAAATACTTTTACTCCATAATGTGCAAATTATTAGCACTATGAATATAGTAGAATTTAAGGTAAGTGTACCAGAATAAAAAAAACATCACACATTGTAAGTGAAACACACAGATAGATATTTTTCTCTATGGCATGAAACATGCGTTTATAACTTTAAAATATAATTTCTAGACGTTTTATTTATCAAGTTCCCCTAAATAAAACACATATTTAACCGTTGTTTCAATTTTGTTTTTTAACCTCAATATTGGAAAAACCAAAATTTCAAGCATTTTATTGATTCAACCAACTTAAAGTTTAATACAACAACATTATGTAAAATCTGTAATAAAAAAATAAACTGATCTTGTTAACTTTCATATATCTGAGGACTCACCAGTTGACTTCAAGTTTGATACATGCCAAACTTGATTGTCTCATGTAATAATACTAGAAACCTTTTACACTTTATTCGCAATTTCGTTATCAAAATAACTTATTCACTTATACAAACATGATTTTTATTTTTCCTACATAATCTTCATTTCTAAATTTTTATTATATTATTGAGGTATTCAATTCCTTTAGTTTATTTTATATACGTTATACAGCTATTTACATAGAAGTAAGCTAGTTAAAAGCTGGTTTGTTTTTAACAAGTCTCTAAGTTAAATAAATAAAATTCCTCTTCGATGTTATCCAAATTTTTCAAACGATAAAAATAATATTAGTTTACTTGTATTTAAGTATTTGTGATAAAACTAATATTAATTGAAAAAGTATAAAATGTTTTAATGTAATTGCAATGTGTCCACATAATTTATATCTTTTTGAAATGTTGTTTAACTGTAATTATTATTTGTCTTTTAATAAATATAATTCATTATATAAATTCAAAATTCAAAATAGTTTCAGTGACCAATTATTGCAAAGAGCTTCCCAAAACTCCAATAAACATTAAAAAACTGAAATTCACAATTCATTTTAATAGTCAATGAAGTACTTAAATAATTAATACAATTTATAATCTAAAATAACAATCGTGCATTACAAATGCAAATAAACTCAGTTATAATCTAGTTTTCCACCTTTCTCCCATGCTATACGTACATGTTTGCCATATGTTATGAAGATTAATAAACATGATTGCAATTAGTTGTTGGAAACTACCATTAAATAATTACCACTTAAGCAATTTATTAAAAATATATTAATAAAGTCTTCGTTCTAAATTCTGAATAAGTAATTAAAGAAATAGCTATGCTCAATGTAAGATATGATATATGTTAAGAGAGTAAGCACTTTTTATTCACTCAATGATTTCAATATTGAATTGCTCTAAACAACAACCTTTCAAAAAGAGTTAAAACTAGAATTATACTATGGAATATGAAGAACTCTTTTAGAAATCATTAAAATTCAAGACACTCTTGATCCGTCTTAGGAAATGCACCTTTATTCGATTTATGGTATTCCCTGTACATTTCCTATGCAGATTGCGACACATTTCCAATAGTCCTAAGAGCTTATTTTTGTGTTTTTAACCATGATAGAATTTAACTCGCCTGAAAATATCGAGCCTGAAGAGCAACTCTAAGCCGACGCTGTCTCGTAAATAATAAATCAAGGCAGAAACCGAGATAGTTTCCTTATTCCCCCCACTAATCAGGTTTCAGTCTCTTTCAGACAGAGAACGTATTTTTCTACTTCAAGTACTTCCAATCGGTTTTACAAAAAATGAGCAGTACTTTAAAGAAGGATTTATCATCTGCATTTGTATAGTGGTTTCGTATAATTATCTGTTTCTTAGAATCTTAGAAAAGTCTGTCTCTTTTAAAGAAACGTAGTGTTTGATCAAAAGTTTAAACAAAGGTTCTACATTTTTTTCCTACAATGCTTTTGTTTCTTCCGAAGTTGGTTGTATGTCTTAAGAGGAATTAATATGCTTGAAGTACAGATTTTCTTTAAAGAAACCTATTGTCTTTAAAAATGTCAATATATAACCAATGGATATATATCTGTAAAAAAGTCTCTGTGATTTTTTGAACATTTCCATTTGCATAAATGGGACCTAAAAAATTAATCGAAAAGAGATTCAAATGGAAAAAGAACATTTATTTTTGTGTTACTTTTGCCTATAAAAAACTTTTAAACCATATAAATATGAGTATTATTTTGTATAAGTTATGATATAGCAGAGAGCTAATTATATAATTTAGTACAAGAACATATTCTTTTATTTACGAAAGGAATTATTGTATAAAGTTATCTTAAAAATAAACTGAAATCATCTAATTCAAATATTTAAAATGTTATTTTTAAATAGAAAAAAAAACTAATTTTACATGTTGCCTTTGAAAATCTAACGTTTCAAGCACATATGTAAGTTACAGAGCTCAACATACATTTGTTTTAAACTAACACTATCCTGTTGTACAGATTATTGAATTTTCTTAGATGTTATGGTTTGGTCCTATCTCAAAGTCTTTAAAACTATAGTGTTTAAAAAAGAAAAGAGTTTAAATGTTATAACAGGGTTATAATGAGAGTCTAAAACATATTTAGTCCCTATACATAGAGCAAAATTGTGATCTAAATACAAGCAAATGAAGCTTCAAGCAGTTTATGAAATTTTTAGTATTTTTGCATTTATTTCTTGAAACAAAATTTGGCATTCAGTGGTTTTTATTAATATTTGAGAACGTCTTAAATATACAAAATATTTTATCAACTCATTATAATAACTGAATACCACTTTGGTGAATTTAAAAGAAAATCTTTCATGTGATTTATCTATTTATTTCAAATTAAAATAGGCTTTGAAACATGAAATAAAAATATTTACGGATTTTTGATGAAATATTTAAGCAAACGTCTTAAAAAAGAGATCGTTGCAATTAGAATACATGAAACAAAAGCAGAAATTTTAAACAATTTATCTAGGATAAAATTCTTGTACATTAAAGTAAGCAAATTTGCTTTACATTGGTCTTTCATATAATTATTGCATGTTAGTCTTGTAAAATACGATAAATTTCATATATATTTTTAAAATTCGATCCCTTGACATATATATTATTTTAAAGTGAAAAAAAGAGGAAATCAAACCGTTGAATATCTAAGCTTGAAGAATAAGAAATAATGTAATCTAATTTTCATATGAAAGTTCCTTGTGTGTGAAAAATGTCTCTTTCTAATTCAAGAAGTACTTTTTAAGTAGGTATCTTTTTTTTTAAACATGGCAGCTGCAGAACTAATGTCACTATCTCATGCAAATGCACTGAGTACTTATATTTATTCAATAATCACAGGTGCTAGCACGGAAGTATTGCTCCTTATTTACATTTGTTAGTGCACATTTAGAATACCTCATACAATAGAAAAAGGCAACGGTTGTGAAATACGCACTGTGCCTCCGAAAGGAATGAAAACGATCGAAATTTATCTGCAGATTAATTGTGTGTACATGCGACTCATGAGACACTGGAAACAAAACAGCCTATCTTGAAATGAAAGCATTCAATATCAACCGAAAGATGGAATTCTGGAAGACACTTTCAGCAAGCAAAAACCTGTGTACTGTTTCGTGGGATTGGTAAAGCGTTTAACTTGTAACTTTTTTGCCTAGGGCTGAGATAATACTTTAAGTCAAAAGTATCGAGTAATCTAAACATCTTAACTAAACAGCGTCTAGTAATTTAAAACAAAAGAAGTTGCATGCTCAATAAAGGAATTGTTTTTCTGAATGAAAATGACCATCCACACGTGGCTCATCGAACACGAGATTTCATTGTGTCTCATATGTCTTTGAATATTATAATCAATCTCAATATACCTCTGATCAGGTGCAAACAAATACCACTTGTTCCTTTGTTAGAAAAATAAATTAAGCTGTCAGAACCACAACAACATGAAAATGATGTCAAAACGGTCGTGCTGCGAAGGTTAGCTGTCAAATGGTAGAACTTTGTAAGGATGAAATACAAAAGCTGGTTTTGAAATATGATACATCCCTTAACAGTGGAGGTAATTAACATTAAAAAAAGTTTATAACTTCGATTGCTCCTTAAATACAAGTAATAACTACGTAAAAAGTATTGCATAAATATTTTTTATTTATTGAGATTTTCTAATGATTCTTAAAATTTTATTTATTCATGTAATATTTTTGTTAACTTTTTTTTAAAAACAACATAGTCAATTTACGAGATTTGTTTTATTTATGCAAATTAGTATACTCATCATATATATATATATATATATATATATATATATATATATATATAGTTAAAAAAAACTTGAAAATTATGTATTACCTCAAAAATTTTCATTGGACTTATTAGTATAATTTAAAGATAAAGAGAACATTTTTGCATGACATTACCTGAAAATATTGCTAATTTTTAATTTCTAGATGTCTGGTACTTAAAATAAAAATAATTTCTGGGCTAATATAGCTAATATTTAAACCAAATTTGAACTCAAAAGAAAATAAGTTCAGATAAGAATATTGTATCAAAATAAAAATAAGGAAAGATTTAAAACAATTTTTATTTCAAGATTTATGATTTTTTCTTAATTTTGAAGTTTTTCAAAACACTGTGAATATCTTTTTTCCTGTAGAGATGGAATGATGTGGTTGTAAAAAAGTGTAATTCACCCAAAATCTTAGCTTTTACAAAATCGGATACTAACTATCACGTATCATTATTGAAATAATTTGAAGTTGATAATATAGAGAAATAACTGCAAATAAGTTTTATAAGTGCTTCCCACTGCTTCAAAATTAAATGCAAATAATCTAAAAATTGTATAATTGTTTCTATTTATAATAATAGTGTTAATTTCTCTTAAGAATATTAAATGAACATTGAAATAAACAATAAGTGATTGGCATATCTACAAAACAATCTTAGTGTGCCTTGGAAATATATATATATATATATATATATATATATATATATATATATATATATATATATATATATATTGAAGAAAAAAACAAATAAGTACATATTCTGGGAATTAGTTTCGTTTATGTAGCATGAAATATTAATAAAAACAATATTAACAGAATGCATAATCCATTTCCCTTTTTTTTATAAACTCTTTAGTGAAGAAATATTGCTACCGGCAACTTAAACACATTCGTTTTACCACAAAAGTACTATTGAAAAAAATATATCAGTAGCTGATATTCTGAATAAATATTTGATATAATATAAAAGTGTTTTCTCTCTATTATTACACTTCACAAAATAGGTTTCAGTTCTCTATTCTTCAGAGAAGGTATTATTATCAAGATGCTCCATTATATCAGAGTACTTTATCTAATGAAAATCGCAAAATACGAATCCACTAAGAAGTATTATGAACTTCGAATAAATCATAAATCACTTCTAAATCGATGTTAACGTACAATATTTCTCTTTTTTTCTTATTTTCATCCTTCTGTAAAAGAAGAGAAAAACAAACAAGTGAAAAAACAACTGTAATTGACTGTGCTCTAGAGCAAAAACCAATTGTTTTTATTGAGAAAAGATAAAAAAGAAACAATGTAATATTTGTTATATTTATCTACTTTTTTGATACGAATCTTATGTTCCCCCCTTTTCCATCCTGATCCGAGGAACGATCAAAAAGGAATTACCGCTTGCAGCACGTAAAAACATTCCCAAGTCTAACGAACTTTAGATATCACAATTATGCGGAAATTGAAGCTTAATTTTTCGTCTAATGACTTTGCGTTTATTATTGCAAAGGTAATGATGATGAGACTCGAGGCAATTAAGTGGGAGATAGGACCAGAATTTCTCATGCTAACATTAAAAGCTTTTCGATTACTCTTTGAAAGTATCGACTATGCTGATAAAGAACACATTTAAAATTTCTTTTCGATAATTTACGAAACTAAGCAGCATATTTCATGGCGAAAGCCTGTATTAATATTTTACTATTTTCCAAAAAAAATAGTGCTCATTAATGATCACAAGATTTCAGAATAAATGAAAACTCTGCATTAGAGGTTTTAATAACAGTTCCCATTCATAATTTAGAAATTTTAAAGAACAATATCATATTAAACTATCATACTAAACATAATATCATATTAAACTACCATTTGCTTGTATAATTATTAAGGAATATTACAATAAAGCAAAAAATTCTTCTAGTTACTATACACAACTACATATAAAATAACACTAAAACTAAAGAAATGTTTCAATAGTTATGTATCGAATATATAATTAACAATAATAGTTTAAATTTTCTAAAATTTAAAGCAATAATGTGCCTACCGCCGTGGTAGCGTAGTGGTAATGGCATCGGATTCATGGCCGGCGATTTCAATTCAGTCGCCGGTTCCATCCTTGGCCGCTAAAGACCAGACGGGGTTGATGCACGTTAAATCTGTTAGGGCTCAAAGCCCTCCCGAAGGCGTGGTGTGGAAGCTAGGAGAGGGGGCGTCACAGCTCAGATATCATCCTCGTCTCTTGGCCGAGGTTCAAAATTACGAGGTCCTTCGTTAATGGCCCTCGTGCTGCTTCTAGGGCGACGTTAATAAAACCTATAATGTACCTACCAATTGAAAAAAAAAAAGTAATACTATATGTTTATGCTTATATGAAAATAAAGCACACAATTTTTCTTAAAAACTTAATTAAAAGTTCATCCTGTATTATATATTATCATTATTTTCATAATGACAGTTAGAATATTTTTAGACATACATAAAAGTACATGTAGTTTTTTCACCTGTTTTTGAAAAAATAAATAATATTGCTCATTTATATATATATATATATATATATATATATATATATATATATATATATATATATACACTTAAAAATTGTCATAACAAAACTTTTTTTTTATTTCTATATTTACTACAATTATACGACAATTAGACATCGAAAG
This sequence comes from Nephila pilipes, assembly GCA_019974015.1. NCBI lineage: Eukaryota > Metazoa > Arthropoda > Arachnida > Araneae > Nephilidae > Nephila > Nephila pilipes. The sequence continues at coordinate 200,967 of BMAW01124316.1, forward strand.
AAAATAATTTAGTAAGAATTATACTTTTTATTTCGCTGCTGAGTAAATAATTAGGAGAAAAATACTTGAATAAGATAAAGGTATATTTGATGACCATAAATTATTGATAAATAAGAAATGAAAGATTTTTGGTTGATTGAGAATTATTTGATTGCTTCATGCTATGTATTTCCAATATATAACATAAAACAATCAAAATAAAAAAAAAATGATGAAACATATTCTTAATGTTTTAAATACTTGAATAAAGCGACTTTTTATGAAAAACTTTTATGAGTAAATTCAAGAAAATAATTAAGCATTCAAGATTAAAATATTGAGGGTTTTTTAGCAATTTTTTTTTTTTTAATTTCTTACGGTATAGTTAATTTCTACTATAATCAAAATATTAAATTACATACTTTAAAAATATGTCATATATTTCTCTCAGTATGTTACTCAAACACCCACATATATACACACGTGTGTGTGGGCGTGCGTGCGTGCGTGAGTAAGTGCGTGCGTGCGTGTGTGTGTGTAATGTTCGGTATATTCGAAAATTCTTTCTGAAGAAAAGGATAATGAAACTAATGGAGAGGATATGATTAGATATCATAGTTATTGTAAGTTTGATATATGTTTAAACAAATATGTACAAAATGAAAAGTTTAGTAAGCAATTGTGCGTAGAAGTATCATATTTGATATTACTATCCAACTAAATTAATAAAATTTATTTTGAAGTTAGCTATTTTTAAGTATGTATTTAAAAGGAGTTCTGTCCTTCGCAAATTAAATTTTTGTTAATTATTTTTTTTTTCATTTTTGTTACACCTACACTAATGCTTTTGCATTACAAACACTTTATTCATTATTTAAAACTTTCATTGCATTCATTAATCACTTTCCATTAACACTAAATACTTAACACAGCTCTACAAGGATTGCAAAAATTAATCTAAACACCCTTTTCTTTTTTTTACTTCTAGTCTCATTCCATGACTCTGAAACACTTCTTTATTCTCGGAGCTTTTGTCTCCAATCGCTCTCTCCACTTAATAGCCTATTTACTTTGATGATTCCTCCTCTTCTTATTTCAGAACCTCTACGAGTGAATCTATCTCCCCAGGAGCTACAACTGGACGTAGGTAAAAGTGCCCTCTTCAATTGTTCGGTGGAGGGTCATCCAATCGGCAGTGTCGTCTGGAAAAAAGACACGAGATTTATCGCTTCCAATTCCCGTGTCCAATTCCCCACCCCCACGTCTCTCCAATTGCGACAACTGAAGAGGCAAGACTCCGGAATGTACCAGTGTTTCGTCCACCGGGACTCTTTCTCGTCCCAGGCGGCCGCAAGGCTCATTATTGGAGGTGAGTCCTCTAATTCCGCTCAAATGGTCCTTAACGGAAATGCGGGCTGTAAGGACGTCCTTATGGGTATACGCGATGGTAAGTCTTTTCGGGATAAAAGTAACCGACATTAAAAAACTCACTCTAGACAAAGGGGTGTCATGCAAACTGCAAAGCTATAAATTCTCGATTGGGTACTAAAGTGTTTTTTTTTTCTTTTCATCTATAATTTAAAGAGTTCTTAAAATTCTATTGTGTAATATTTAAACCATAATAGTATGCATTGTTAAAACATTTTTAAATAATGCTACATATAATTTGTTAAAAAAAGAAACTTTATTCTTCGAGGTAATTTTAACCCGCATTTGAAAAATCTATCGGAAAAAAACTGAGTCAAGCTGATTGCGCGCGGACAGAATTGTGATAAAGTTAAGTATTCCTCTTCTCTTGAATAAAGGATTCTTGAGAGTCAATTTATACTTGTCGTATATTTAAAATATGATTGTAGAATTAAAACAATAACAATTTCTTTATACACATAGTAAAAGAGATATTTTAACCAAAAACCAAATACTTAAGTGTTTTTCTTTCAATCCAATTATCGGATTTCTTAAGATACAAATGTGAAATAATTTAACTTTATGTTAATTCGTTATGTAAATGATGATACAAATAATTTGATAACAAAGAGATGGTTTTTACATATTTCTAATGAAAATTGAAAACTTCATTCGAAAAAAAACTGTGTCCGGTTGATTGTACAGCTGCAAAAATGTAATAAATTGTAGTAATTGTTTTCTCTTTAACAGAGATTTCTCGTAATTTATACTTGTGGTAGATTTAATCCTTAACCATATTATTATGTACGAGGTAACAAAAATGTTTTAACAAAACATTTAACTTTAAAGAGGAAGAGAGAAAAAATTAAGTATTTAAGAGAGCAGAAAATATTTCTAGATAAATAATCAAATGTAAAAAAAAACCATATTTGAAAGAGAAATCTGAAAAAATAATTCCTTGATTAAGAATTAAATTTTTTATGAGCATAAAAATGTTACTATTGGTCTGCATAAGAATGTATTGATTGTGTACGGATTCAAAATTCATGGATATCAATAAATGTTCCATTTAAAGTAGCGTGAGCATTATGAGAGTGTAATTTTTCTCCTATTTTATAATGTACTAAATCTTTCTTACTTTTTGTGTATATGATTGACTTCAAACTGTATGGGAATAAATGTATTTAAAACTCATGCAGAAACATATATATATAGTGTGTGGGGTACGAAATGGTTGTACGAAAGAACTCAAAAAAAAGTAAGATGTGTTTTCTAAAAGTATTTAAAATAACAGAAAATTTATTCTTTAACAACAAGATTAAAAACATTTTATAAACTTTCTATAAACACTACAGAAATTTCTCATTAAAAAACACAACATTATTAAGTTAATGTTTCGTATTGATTAAGAATTTTTTTTTCCTATTATATTGAATAAAATGAATGTTGAGAGATGCAGTAATTGTAATACTTTTTGAAAATGAATGAAATATTGTTTTTCAATCAGCAACAATAGTTTTTAAAAAAGCTTATTGTGAGAAGAAGCAAATAAAATAGGCAGTTTAACCTATTGCAATTAATATCTCAGGACACATTTTATGAGAATAAAATACATTATTTAGAAGGAAAAAAAGAAAAATGAAATCATTAAATGGGTAAGAAAAATAACGAGAAACAAATTAATTCTCATTTTTTATTCCTATTTATATTCAGTTACATACAAAATGTGATAAAATAATCAAATTTTGAAAATGTCACATTAAAAAACATTGAACTAAGTAACTATTTTTTTTTTTTCATATTTTTCTTAATTTTCTAAATAATAGCGATACTTCTCTGGAGAAATGATTCAGTACATTTCATTAAAATTGAGATAACAGAAATAAAACATGATAAAGAAACACAAATAAGGTGAGAAAGAGGAAAACGAAATAAATGAGTTGATAAATATCTACAAAAAATGGTAACATACTTAAAAGATACATTTTATTGAAAGGGAAATCAATTTATATACGGCAAAGAGGAAAAACCGAATAAGAAAAAAAATATATGTGTAAGGAGGGCATCGAAAAAAGCTCCAGAGGTTAGTCTCTATTTTTCCCACTACTTTCGAAGTTACTAAATTTGTAGGAAACGAATTAGGCAATGGTAGAATCCCAAGTGGCACTGATGCTTCGAATCGTAGGTTATCAGGGGAAACGAGTTTTTCTGCGTAATTTCGAGAACTCTAGAAAACTTGTATTATTTTCTCGCTTTTTTATTGTAGCATTCTGATAACAGAATTGTACCTAACTAACATATTTACCCCAAATGCTCATCATTTTCTTCGTGTAAAAATTCACATTCAGGAAAATGTTTTCCCCATACTGTCTCTAGAAATAATGTTTTTAATGTAAGTAATGTTTTAATGTTTTTAATGTAGAAATAATGTTTTTAAGTTTAGTTACATAAACATACATCGCTCATTCATTTATATAGAATTAAATCACTTACTTTCTGTTTTCCTAACTTTTATTAAAATTATGCGTATATTTTTTTAAAAAAATATGTATTTTGTGAACATATGTAGATGATAAAAATAATGAGTTATTATTTTGGGTGAAATTGCCAAAATAGAAATACTTTGTCCGTTTATGTGTGAATTAAATATTTATTGTAGAAATATATTATCCAGTACAATATTAAAAAAGCAATTCAAGAGAAATTTTATTATACACATAGATCTAACGATCGCTTAATGTCGTAATATTTTAATATTATGTTTGGTACTTGAATATATAAAGTATATTATGTTGATATACTTTAAAAATACCTTCTACGTTTATTGTACAAAATTTATCAATAAAAAGGAATTAGTAAGTTTAGTTTACTTTATGCTTGTAACTTGTTGTTGATAATTTTGAACACTGATAATTATTTATAAACATAGCTATGTTTGCCCTCAGAAAAAAATAAAATATTAAAATGCTGACTATGTACATAAAATATATAATTATAATTAAAGTATACAAAAGTAAAGTATTAAAAAAGAAAATATGATATATTTAAAATTATAAAATTTTCATTAAAAAAAAGAACATTAATTTTAACTAATAATACACTTTGAAAGGTATTTGTTTCAAACATATAAAACGAAACAATATCGTTAATAAAACATAATACTGTTACACAAGTGAAATGTTTCCCTTTTCGTGAACTTTAATTTTATTCAAATAATTTTTCTGCTGAACTTAAGATAATGATACATTGTATACTTAAGCTTATACACATATATTAAAATCATATATTTTTCTTCACACAGATCTAGCCGCTCAATTTAAGCTTGCCTTCCCGGAGAAAACAGTGCGACAAGGAAGCTTTGTTTCACTAATTTGTATAGCTAACGGCAATCCAGCCCCACAAGTGAAGTGGACATTGGATGGCATCTGGACGTTGTCTACTCGACCAGGTGTCTTGGTGAGCACCTATCTGAGTGGGGGAGGAGATGTCATCAGTTACGTGAACATTACGTCGGCGGATGTAACAGACAGTGGTGTCTACTCTTGTACGGCATTTAATGAAGCTGGAAAAGCAGTTCATTCCAGAAGACTAAATGTGTTTGGATCGCTGTTTATTAGACCTTTAAATAATTTGACCGCTCTGGCAGGAGGAGTGTTCAAAGTGATGTGCCCCTTTGGAGGATATCCTTTCGATAGCATACTTTGGAAAAGAGGTATGATGTAGTTGTGATTACTTTTCGTGTTGCATTTTGTTAGAATTGTAGGCTTGTATACTAGTCTTAATTAGCTCTATTTTATCGATATTTTTAAAAATATATCATTTTTTTATTCATTATTTTCCATTTCATTTTTCTTAAAATTTTTACTAGACCAACAGTTTATAAAATTTTATTTCAATGTACTTTTAGTTATGATCTCAAACTGAATGACCATTTTTAATTATAATCAAAAATATCAAATTACTCTTAGAATATTAGAATTAAGATTAACTGTTTAAAAAGTTGTAGCAACAACTTATCAACATTTGAGACGTTTGAATTGTGCGAATTTATGGATCGTTAATTACATGTCTAAATCTGGATTATGATATCAAGCAATCTTAAAATGAAATTATACCATAACTCCTTTATATATGGTCTACAAATACATTTATAAAGATCAAAACCGGATAGCAGATATTCAAAAATTTTAGTAAGTTCATTAAAAGCTCTTTATAATTTTTTCATATGAATTAGTTATATTTGATTGTTTTGACTAATTGAATCAAATACAAGTTCTTGAGGGAAAATATTAAGACAAAATTGCGCAAGAAAATAACTTATTTGATATTCTGAGAGAGGTTGGAGCACTTTGTATTTAAGATATATTTAACGTTTATATTTGATAATACTTATGTAAATCTAATAGTACACATACCAAAGTTTTGGAATGTCTAGTTAAGCCATCTTTAGGACAAGGATGAGTATGTAATATAACCAACATTAAAAAATATTTTCTTTTCGTTATGCGCTATTGATTTGCAATTACCAGTAGTGAGTTTTTTTGCAAATTTTCTTTAAATGAAAATACATATTATGTTAACCAATATTCAAGTTTAATTTTTTTAAATATTTTATTGAAACATATGTAATTTATTGAAATTACAGCCCTCTTTTTTTTTAAATTTAAATTTGACAAGTACTTACTAATAATAAACTAATAGAGGTGTGGATTCAATATAATGTACCCAATATTAAAAAAATATTGGGTACATTTTACTGCGTTATTTTATCCAATGTATTAGATAAAAAATGCATTATTTTATCTAATACAATAGTTAAAATAACGTATTTTTAAGTAAGTGCTACATTTCCATCAATTAAAGTAATTAATATTTGACATAAAACTATACAGAAGAATTCCTTGAAATAATATAAATGTATTATTAATTTGACAAATAAATATATTAACTTATTTAACAAAATTCAAAGAACACTATGAAAAATTAGGTTATTCTGAATATGTGTTGTTTTCTTGAAAGTTTAACTCAAAGCTATCTAAATCTGATAAATGTTTAGTGTTCAAGTGAATATAAAATGTTTATACTAATATGAACGTTTGACTTTGAAGTAGAGAAATGATACATGTATGAAATTCATCCAAGTGAAAAAAAAAAGTCGTTCGGATAAGTAACATAAAGTTATTTTAATAAGTGAAATAAATTAAACCGAGTATATCTAATAAAATGACAAAGAAAAATGTATATGCTTCAAGCTTCAATGTTACAATGTATCGTAAACCGCATTTCTCTAAAGAATAGGTTGTAAAATAATTATTCAAGGACTAATTGGGGAAAAAAATGATAAATAATATCGAATTATAATACCAATTAAAATTAGTTGTTGATACTTATGATCGATTTTACAGCTCATTCCCTTTTAAAAATAAAAAATTTAAATATATTAATTTATAATATGTCCAATAGTTCTGTTTACTATGTATTTATTATATATCTATACTCTAGACAGTAAATAAAAAGTGGAATAAATTAAATTGAGAACGAAGATCCAAGTTTATACAAGGAACTAAATAAATTACTGTTTATGGCATATTTTCAAATAAGATACTATATCCTGAGAAAAAAGTTCAAGTAGAAAAGACAAAATACGGTGTCAACTGCCAATTAACTTATAAATCATCCACACAGATCAGTCTATTCATTAAAACTTTTATTAATAATAAAAACCCTTAATAAATGTTTATATTGTAAATTATATTTATAAATTACAAGCATTATTTGATTATCCAATGGTAAATAAAATAAACTGTGAAAGATTAAAATATTCATTTTCTTTTAATCTCAGTTCTTACAAACTTATACACAAATGCATATAATAGTTTTTTTACAACGCACACATTTATACTGTTTCAGATGTGTCTTAAAAAATCTTTTTCAATTTTTTTAAAATTATTTAAGTAATTTTAATACGTTTTCGGTCTGCTTGTCAAATTTTCATAAAGATTATTTTTCAAATGTAAATACGACCAACACTGAAGAGCTCTAATATGTACTTATTTGATACACTTCAATACTAAGGAATCACTTTTAAATAGAATTTTGTGTTAGGTATTCGTGTAATTTAATGGGATTTATTTGTACATTAAGATGCAATAGATAAAATTATAGATTAGTAAAGTTTTGAATGATTTCTTCCGGACTACATTTAAACGAATTTTTCGAAATAGTTTAAAATCGGCATTCTTATATTAGTTCATATTACTAATAAAGCTTCTTTGTTAGTTAAAAATTTATTAATGATTGGACGAACGGTACTCCTTTGAATTTCTCTTTCATTTAAATTCCTACTATTAGTTCACTCTGTCCCTATAGATATTTATATATCTTGTTCAAATTTTAAATCGTTAGTAAAATACTTTTTATTCATCTACTCAAGTTCCAATACATTTTTTAAACTTGTAGTGGATGACACTTGATGTTAATACAGTTTTTTCAAATATTAATTCATTAATTAATTTTAATTGGTGAATATGCTGTTTATCCTAACCACTTGGCGGGATTTCAAAAATTGCCCAGCTTGGCGATTTTCTTTGATTGAACATTAAGTCCGCGAAGCGGAACAGGGTAGCCACATTTGGCAAAATACCGCCAAATAATCCTGTCGGCAAGGGTGGTTGGGGTGAACTGCATTTCAACCACTTAATTTACAGGAGGAATTAAGAAACAAGCCAATGCATCTAGTACAGCATTTGTCTTGCAATAACAAAGTTGGTAGAGCGTTGGCGTAGAATCTTCATGCCTTTGGATCGAATCCCGTCGAAGCATAAAATTTTTTTTATTTGATTTTCAAATAATTAATTTTAGTTTTGTATAAGAGAAAAAAATATCTCTCATATAAGATATTTAGCAGGATATAAATTTAGGAATAAATACCGTCAGTGACGAAGAGTATAGATCGCTGTAAAAAAATTATTTTACCACTTAATATTGTGATTCTGTCATAAGTATATACATATTTATATTAATTGTATTTATTTAATAAAAAATAAGTGAAATAATAATTTTCTTTGTTGATCTAAGTAGGAACTGACTTTATTTTTTTTTTTATTATTTTACTTGTTTTTATTAATTTTATACATTTTTCATCTACAATAATTGTATGAATACTGTAACCTTGTAATGGTATATCTGTAAATTCTTTGAATTTTATTACTAATTTGCGAGGATCGTCCAATAAATCTTTAGAAATTCTAAGAGAATGCCACCACTGTAGCACAATCGGTTTGTTTTTAGTATGCGTCATGACTCACTAGACATCTATCAAGTATCAGATTGTCTTATTCATGATCATGACATGTTTCGCACTTCAACAATTCTTCATTGTAAATTGTCTAGTGAATTAAACCATCTTCATAATGTTTAGAAGAGATTCTCCGGAAGTAGCCCTACAAGTTGTCTTTTGCTTAATGTCCAGTGCATAATGCTGAGTACGGGTGTCACCAATGGTGAAAATTTGACGCAAAATGGCGTCAACAACTCGACGTGGTAACAATCAAATTTTGTTTGGGTAGCAAATGTCTTCGAAACCAAAATTGAAATTTTAATAAATTACAAATTTGTTTCTGCTCCGTTTATCAGATTGCAAGATCCAATGGAAATAATCAATAATCTTAAGGCTCCCACCTACAAACCATTTTGATTTCGTGGACGTAATGTCAATCTTATGGAATTCCGATTACCATTCACAAATTTTTACTATTTGATCCATAGAATGCAATAAAATACATCTGAAAATGCACGAAATAATAAAGGCTTCTGTGGAATTATATTTTTCTCCGATATTGATAAATATTTTAAAATATTTTTTAAAGACAGGAAAACTCGCAAAAGAATTATTAAAATAAGGGTAAAAATTATCTTAAAAATCAGTGAGGAAAGTAATGTGGCGGAAGCTTTTATTATTGTATGCTTTTTCAAATGCACTTTATTGCATTCAAAATGATCAAATAGTAAAGGTTGGAGAACTGTAGCCGAAATTTCCTAGAATTAACATTACTGCCTCGAAATCAAAATAGCTGTAACCGGGAGCTTTAATGATACTATCTGCCAATACAAGTACTATTCGAATCATCATAATATTTGTTATTATAATAATAATGAGATTTATGATTTATAAGTTAGATATCGAATGTGGAAAAAAATAAACTAAGTATTTCTGCTTTGAAAAAGATTCATAAAATCACTAAACCTTTATCAGAAAAGAAAAACGAAAGACTAACATGTAACATCAGAAAAATGTGAACATAATTAAAAAAAAAATATGGCTCAAAATTTATTCAATATCGATTAGTTTAAAATTGTTGCATTTGAAGAATAGCAATCAACTTAACTGCATATTTTCTATTTAAATGCATTACATTGACAAATATTTAAGAAAATGTGTGAAAATTTAAAATTATTTTATGGAAATCAATTAAATTACTTAAAATGAGTTTTCGCATTTGCGTAATATAAATTATTTTAAATCGTCTAGTTTTATTTTTTTGCAAAAGAAAAAAAAATATTCTATTGGACAAAATACAACTTCTCTACTCATTAAGATCCACGTTATACTTCAAAGAATGTGTGGAGTTCCATTTTAAAATAGAAATCATGACTAAGGAGATTTTAAATTAAAAATAAAGAAGTGAATTATACGTATCAAGCATCATTTTCATAACGTGATTATCTATCTACTGTGAGAACATAATGGAAAATCTAATTATTTCTTTACTTAAAATTAATTTTCAATTCTCATCAAAATCTCATTATAATTTTCTCGTAAAGAGCTGATTCGTAAGAGAATATAATTTATTTTCTCTCTTTAAATGAATGAATCGCAGTTTACTTATTTACTTAGTACTGTTTTAAATGTCGCGAAATGTTTTGCGTGTGATTAAAATTTAATAGTTTTTTGACGACTTAATATAATCGGAAGACATAATTAAAATTGATTTTTTGCACTATCAGGCAAAAATGATCTTTCAGAAATAAGGTTAGATATTCTGATAAATAAAGCTAACTAAAAAAGAAATTATGTATATATATATATATATATACATAATTTCACACATACACTCACACACACATATGTGTGTGTGTGTGTGTGTGTGTGTGTGTGTGTGTGTAGCGATTCTTACAATTAAATTAAATTTAATTTCCAATTTTCTACTAACACTATCAGAGTAAGAAGTTCGTTTTTCACAATTCGATTTGATCTTTTAATTATTACGATCATTTAATATTAAAATCTACCTAATCAGCATTTTTCCACGCTTCGAACCAGTAGAAGTCGTGCTTTCTACAACATTTGTCTCCATACGAAATACCTAAGGATCCCTAAATCTTAACCTAGCGAAAAGGCGAAAAGACACCTGCGGCGCAAACCACCTATTTAATGAAATATTCTTGCTCGCTCTCTTATTGAACGTAAAATAAATACGTTTCAAATGAGATAATTTGTATTTTTTGAGTAAAGTATATAACTGCAAATTGATAAGTTAAAATATTATAAAACAATATCCATAAATTAATTTAAATAGTGGTTTATTATTATTATTATTATTATTATTATATATATATATATATATATATATATATATATATATATATATATATATATATATATATAATATAAAATAAAAATTGAAAACATTTTAAAATGATTCGTATCTAAAAAAATGCGAGTAAAAAAAAATTATAAAAAACAAAACCAATACAACGAAAATTTATAATTATTGCATTTCAAATTACTCTTAATAAAATTTAACAGATATTCAGCTTCGAAATAAATTTTTTATACTTATCTAGGTTTATACAGGCTATGTTTTAGACACGTCTGAGATCACATAAAATTTGATTTTAAATGAAATTTCTAAAAAATAATTCAGACTCAAAGAAATCCCTAATAAGGGAAAATTAAGAATCCTATTGAGAAGAAAAATATCTTGTTATCGTTTTTTTACGTAGCTAAAAAATTCTAACTTCTAATTTAAAAAAATAAAAAATAAAAAAAAATCTAAATTTTCCGTTTCATTTATATCATTTGTAACTTCAATAAATTTAAATACTATACATAAAAATATAAGAACAATTTAACGCCTTTATTACTTAAGATTTAAAGAAATAATCCATCAACATATCTAAACACGCAAGCATTCTAAATGTATTATAATCAAAACATTATCTTAGTCAAAAATGGAAATAAATATTATCTGAACAGCCACTGGCAAGCCAACCTTGAGATAGAACTTTTTTCCTTATACATCTTATAAGAATTATATAACTCATTTTTTTTAGACAAACGTAACTAAGCAATTAAATATTTCATATTTAATAACCTGAAAAACGTTTGGTCATTGTAGCCTAGTGATCATGGTCGCGGGCTCACAGTCAACTGTTTTCGTCGAGTCGTGGGTTTGAGCCTTGAGGCAATGAAATATCTGACGTGTAGCCGAGACTGATTTAAGTTGAAACTGAAAGTCATCCTGTTGGCTAGGTGTGGGATTTAGACGTGGGAGTTAACAGATCAGATGTCCTTGTCACTTAACTGAGGCTCAAAATTTGGAGGACTGTCCCAAATAGCCCTTCTTTTGTCAGTAAATGCTGAGTGCGGGTGTGATTGTCTCCCGGGGAGTCTGTTTATAGTTTTAAACCTCTTGGGTGAGCTCGGTCTCCTTCGTCATTCTGACACTAGCCCTCGTGTTGCTTCTAGTGCAAGGTCAATAAAAATCAAACCAATACCTAATACAATAATATTAACTCTTTTATAAATCTCTTTTAGAACTTTAATGAGATTCTTTATGTTAATAGAATAAAAAAAGAACTTTATATTTGATATAAATAGCATAAATATGTTTATTTTTAATATATATATATTTGACACGAAACTCTCTTTATTTTTAATAATAGCAAAACTCTCTTTCTGCAATATTTTGTATCAATTATTTAATAAGTATTTTATGTATTCGAATTATTATTTGATGTTCTAAATATTATAGGAATTTTATAAAAAAAAATTTAAAAATTATTTAATTTAACGTTAATATTAATGACATCATTTTTCCTATGAAATGCTATAATTAATTAAAAATGTCTCTAATTATTGCTCCCTACTCTATGGGAATTATTGATGAAGATGCTTATCAGTTAAATTAAAGTAGATTTTTTTATACATTTTAGCATATTAGGTACTTAATGTGTATAAGTAATAATGTACCTATCTTGGTATTTAAAATAGCAATTTTTAAATATTTCAAATAAATATAATCATTTTTTTATTAATATTTAAATTTCTAATACCACCATTAATACAGTAATTAAACAGTTTATAATCTTCTAATGGAAGACCATAATTAATTAATTACTCAGTAATAAAATTATCAGAACCTAAGCTAATTTGTTTCTTAACTTAACAGTAGTTTATGAAGTGTTAGGAACGAAATTAGTCCCATGATTCATTACATCTCTTAATATTTTATCCATAACAATACCAAAAGTACCTATAATTACATCATGATATTACTTTTATAAACGTTACACATATAATGTTTTTTTAAATAATTACACATGCAGTTACTAATAAACCATATTATATTGAATGACAATGATAACTTAGATTTTTTTAAACTAAATTATCATTGTAATTAAGAAGAATATGGTTTATTTTTATTATATTTTAAAGCTTTTAAAAATCGTGAATTTTATTAGGGATTTTTTTTTTCAATTTTATTAAGAAGATTATTTAAATTAATTTTACCAAAAGATTAGTTCATAAATTTAATAGTTCTATGCTCAGTTCAACTTATTTTGTTTAAAAGTACACATTCGACATTCGATTACTTTTTTTTTTTTTTTTTTTTTTTTTGTAATGAAAATATTTTGTCACACTTTATTTTGTTTGTAAAGAATTCACACATTTCTTACTTAAACGAACTTTTTTCTCCAGCGTAAAACAATTCCCGCGACTTTCAAATTAAAACCATGTACATATATCTTATAAATTAAATTATTCTTCATTTGAGTCGCAAAAAAGTATTTTGGAATTAATTCATCTTTTATTTTTATGTATCTTTTAAGAAAATGCAAATATTGTTTCTAAAAACAAGAAATTATGTAACTGAAATATCTATACATATTAGCATATTTCAAGTGAAATATTTCATAACATTTTTTCCATATTCTGTAAAAACACGTTTTATAATTTATGAATTTCCAGTTGAAATACTTTTGTGTTTAGTTTGTAGGAAAATTAGCAATTCTTATAAGATACTTAAATGCGAATTTTTCCAAGGAAAATCAATTCCTCAGAATTGAAACCGAGTGTATTATGTATTCCCCAAAATATCTATAATTCTCTAGGGAATTCCTTACATTCGATGTGCTAATTAATACATTTGCGTATTCCAGATTTAATTTGCTGATAGTTTATTTGAGCAAGTACATTTCACTCTGGAACGTTAAATCACATTCGAGGTCATAAAATGGAAATGTGCTCAAAATCAATGGCATTATATTGCAGAATGGTCAACGAATTCCAAGGTTTCTGGACTACCTTCAAATACCCGTCATTTGTAAAGTAAATACGCTTAATCACGTCCAAGGCGGAGGGTGAAAGGCTCGTTCGATCCAAAAGCTAAGTTTGGATTTTCATTAGCAAAGGCCCGAATATGCACCTCATTAAAATTGCCTACAGAAGACTGGAGGCTACATTGGGGGGCTTAGCAGCACACCAGCCTAGATGAGACAGCGCCCTCCCGCGACCATTGCCACCGCTTGTCTCTAATAGAGGTCGGTTCTAATGTCAGCGTCATTAGGACCACTGTGATGGCTCGCAGAAAGATTTTCTGTGGTTGGGCTGTACGCATGAATAATTAACTGTATTTGTTCCGTTGGCGTGGAGTGTGGAGTTTTGAGTTAATCAAGTACGCATAAATTATGATTGGAAAATTTTCAATTATCTGTTGGCTGTCGGAGGAACTGATAGCGTTATTATGGGTCGATTCGGGTAATTAACTCCTGTTTCACGCTGAAATCGAAAATGGTCTTAACGAAATTATTCAACGTGGATCAGAGAATAAAAATTGGAAGAAGAGGAGAAAGTTCTAGAAATTGTTTCGTATGCCATGTTAAAGTTTGAGTTAGTAACTTTAGGATATGATGGATGATTTTGGTAGGAGTGTAAATATAGTTTTTCTCTTTCAGATAAAACTTTTTAAAATCTTCTGAAGATAAATTCGAAAGAGGGTTGCAGTATTTTGTTCTATGCTGACATATACACTAAGACTCAAGTGTAATAAAAATGTCCTTAATGGTTAATACGGTCCAATTGACAGTCGATTAAAATTGACACATAATTTAAGAAAGTTATATCGTTAAGTTTTATTTTTTATTCTATGATTCACAGAAAAAACTTTTTAATTATCAGTTTCTAGAAATTAAAAAAGACTACGATTGAGTGAAGGCGAATTGCTTGAAATTTGTCCAATCAAGATAAATATCGGAGTATAATTTGAACAACAATAAATATATTAAAATATAAAATTTGCATACAATTTAAAAATGCTAGTAAAAACAGTTTTTAGTAAATATGTAATTTAAATATGAATTTAAAGGTATAAAAATAATTTTTAAGCGTAAATTAATGAATAATTTATAAAATCTTGAGGTACTATGATGCCTAAATGGTAATAAATTATGTTCTATAGTTATTTATTTATATACAAGATCAAAAGAAATATTAACACTTCAATCTCTTATAAATTATTTATATTTTTTATATTTAAAAATACTATTATACCTTTCAGTCCAACTTTAAATAAAAACTTGGTATAAAAATATTTTTTTACTTATTTTTACTTAATTATTTCAGTCAGGAAATTTAAGACTAAAGAG
This sequence comes from Nephila pilipes, assembly GCA_019974015.1. Taxonomy (NCBI): domain Eukaryota; kingdom Metazoa; phylum Arthropoda; class Arachnida; order Araneae; family Nephilidae; genus Nephila; species Nephila pilipes. Next base: position 216,282 of record BMAW01124316.1, read on the forward strand.
CCATTACGTAATATAGTCATATGCGCTCAATTTTAACTCAATTAGACACTGCTAAGTGCAAGGCCTGGACTTTAAGTCCCCTTAAGTCCATCATTGGTTCATCATACTATAGTATTGTATCGTCATCTAAGTTATACATGTGTGCGAAATTTCAGCTTCGTCGCATGATAAGAATCGGGTTAAAGTTCAAGTATAAATTTCGAACTAGAAAGACATAATACGTAAATGTATATAAACATAATAAGACAATATAAGTTTGTAAAAGCAATTTAATTCATTATAAAATTTATAAGAACCTTTACAGTAGGCATGATAAAATAATAAGCGTAAAAGGAATTCGTTTTGAATAAAAATTTAGGGATTTTTTTTTTCACATAGATTGTAATAGAATACATTTATCACAGATAAAGTAAACTAAATTTCTGAAGTTCATGTGACAGAGATCTCTTATTAGAATTCCATATTCGTATACTATTTTAATTTTTTTTAAATATGAAAAATATGAAAATAAAAGCATATTGATTTGTCCTAAAGTAATTAATTTTTATTTTTTTTAAAGAATGTTCTAATAAGTCTGTTATAAATGTATGCAAAATGTAAGATTCAATTTAATCATCATCCTTTATTCTAGAAATCAGAATAAAAATTTCAAAGAATTGATGGTATAAAATTTAACATAATTACTTTATTAATTTTTAAAATAACTCTTATTGTTTTACAACATATTTGAAATATCATTTGCTAATTTGTATTCATAAAAAAAATATTGTGTGTTGCATATATTATGTGTTGCATGAGCAAAGCAGTGCAAAGAAAATCACTTAAGAATTTTTTATGCAATGTTAAAGCAAATTTTACTTCATTTATATGCATTTTGCGTCTAAGAATTTGAAGGAAGTTTTGATTCATTATGATTCATGTCTTATTAAAATATTAATTTTTTATGAGAACTGACTTTGTTAAAGATGTTTGAGCGAATTTGGTAATTTTTGTTCAATTTTCAAAAACATCGTTTCAAAATTTTGCATTAAAATTTTTATTTTTGAAACTTTCCATCCACGAATATATTGATCTAAGAGACACGGTAATCGAACGATATATGGAATTAATGTTTGAACTTCTAAAAGGGTTACGTTACTCAGTCATTTCCAAACTTCCATAACGTTGAAAAAGACCAAACTTAAGAAAAAAATTTATTGTCTAGTCACTATTTTTGGGTGTCATATATATAAATATTTCTTATGGATTCAAATATACAGAAAACCTCAGCACTTGGCTATTCACATATTATTCAACATATAAATTTTAAAAATTCTAATCAAAGTATAAGACATATTCCCAATAAAATAATAATATTAATACAATTAAATTACACAAAAACAATCGGTGACTGAATGATCAGTGAATTTTTAAAAAGCATACCTGAAATAGGGCCAGTTTTAATGTTATGGAGATAAAGAAAATGCTGCTTGAAGCGACTCTCTTAAAAAGAAGAGAGGGGGGATGGTAAACAATGGATTTTATACAAACATTAAATTTCATAATCAGTGAGAAAGTGTTTTTTTTCCTTCCGCTACTTTTTGCTGTGTCTCACATTATTTCACATGACGCACAGAGGCTTGTATTTCTTGAATCCAATTTAAGTTTTGGATTTGAAAATATTATATTTGGCACTTGAATTGTTGAATTTTCTTTTAAAAATTTGCACGTGTACTATAGCCAGTTTGAGTTGACGCCCTATAATCTATCTCAAGGTAATCTTAACTGTTATTTTAGTTTCAAGATCTAAAACGCCTCATAAGTTAAAACACATCACATACAAAATAATTAAAATATTCAATTATTTTCAATTTATAATTTTAATTGATTCAATAAAGGTATACTCTAAAACAACTTAAAGTCTCCATCCGAGAGTATTAACAACTTTCATAATCTATCATGGAATAAGTTTACCGAAATGTGATGGGAGTAACGCCATCGAGTATTTAGTTGCTCCGACCGCATTCGATCCTAATCTCACAGCCATAACCTTATCGTTTAATTCCAATTCTCTACCGCTGTTATACGATTTGATTATATCTGTTCACTCCACTTCCAAAGTTTGCTTAATTTGCATCAAGTATCATTTGATTCGAAAGAAGCTGAGAAATTAAACATAAATTCAGAGTAAACCCCATTTTTTAGTTGAAGGGTAAATTCACGAATCGACTATTTAAAAACAATTCAAAATCTCTATCTCCTATGCATAAAATGAAATAAATTTAAAATAAGCTTCGTTTAAATTACAATGCTAAAATGAATTTTTTCAAGCAAACTTTAAAAATATTTGAGCTTGTTTTAAAAGGTATATGAGTGTGAGTGAAACACAATTAATTTGCTAATACACACAGATATATATATATATATATATATATATATATAATGTTTAAATGTAAATAAACACCAAAACATTACGATCACAAAAATTTGGAAACAAATCTCGATAATTATTAAATAATGTATTAAAAATTAAATCAGTCTATTCTCTTGTGTAAAAAATGCATACACTAAACCATACAAATACACTAATAAAATACTGCAAACACTGAAAAATGAATAGAAATGAAAACACAAATATAATTATAAAAAAACGATGCTATTTACTTGAAAAACCAGTAAATAAAACAGAAAAAATAATAAGGCGAATACCAAAATTACAGTGGAAGTGATAAAAAAAAATTTAAAAATCAAAATTTTCAAAAAATGTAAATAATGGAACGTTATATAATAAATTTAGTTTAAAGTTGAAGACAGTTAAATGAAGAATTATTCTAAAATTAATGGCCAACTGACCCTATCAACAATGCATTATGAAAGAATGGTTATAAACAATTGAGCAGAGATCAACAAAAAACAATCACTTTTTTTTAAAATTACTTAAAAATGAACAAGCAATCCCTGATAAATCAAAAGTCTTTATAACATAAGATGCGAATATAAAAACAAAATTATTACACAATAAAACCAAAAAAAGACTACTATACAAAATAATAAAGAAAAAAAGAAGATTATAAACGAATAGAATGGCTTACTTAATTCTGACGTTAAGAACAAAATGTTATCAATTTATTTCAATTAAGATAACTTTTCAAACAGAACAAGACACTGTAAATGAATATGTATTTGTATTTTTGACATGTTTGTTCATTAATGTGTCTATGTGTCTGAAGAGTAAAATATTTTTTTTTCTAAAACAGTTGAAATCCAATAAAGAAACCTTCCGGAAACATTCCGAAAAAGACTTTATATTGCAATCAAAGGAAGTATATAGACACATAAAAAAAAGCATGTTATGAAAAGGAAAGAGCCAAAAAATTCAAAACAGGGCCTTTTAGGCTTGAGAATCATGAGAGTTATTTTTTATATACTTGAAAGGAGATATTAAACTCGATATTAAATTCAAATTGTAACAAACTTAGATTTTTTATCTACTTCGAAAACACACAACTTTTACTTAATTCACAGTGAGCAAATTAATAAAATAATGAGCATTCACATACTCTGTATGATTTTAATTAAATATATTGTTTTCAAGATTGCTACTCAGTTGAGTCAACTATAAATAATTTACAGGTTAGATCTTAATTTTTCATATACTTACATAAAGCGTAAGAATGAAAGATAAAAGATGTTAAGCATCCACAAATTTCATATTGTAGAACGTGGTGTCCACTAAATATAATTTGACCATGTATTGTAAGTAAAAATTGTTAAGGAGTCATACAAATGTGTGCTTGGAAATTCTACAGCCTATTTTAAAACAGTGATATCTCAATGACAACTTAATGCGTGATGAATCATTCTAATATAAACAGTATAAAATATGGCTTAAAGTGAAGAATCTGGAAGTTTGATTACAACTTATTTCTTTATGTATTTCAGATATAAATTTAGCGACAGGCGTGATGACATTGGTTACCATGACAGCCATTGGTGAAGACATTGCATTCAGAGATTATTAAAAAAATAAGTATAAATGGTCATGGTCATGAGCTCATAGAGAATTTCTTAAAGTACAGTCGTGATTTCAAGTTCTTGTTTCGTTTAGTGATATATATGAACATTAAATCAGTCGAGGCCCAATGTCCTTACGTAGGAGGGTTATGGAAATTAGAATTTTGGACTACAGGATCAGGTGTTATCTTGGTCGCTTGACCATGGTTTTAATTTATGATGTCTGTCACTAATATTTCTTTAGTTATTTCTAAGTATATTTTTGTTTTTTTTATCTAAATATTCTATCAGTCATTCGATGGAAAGCATACTGGAGTAATAATTTGAAACCCCGTCGATACCAATACGAACCAATTAATCAAAAACCTCTTTGGAGTATGATATTTGGATCATGAATTATCTCTATTTATTTAGCAATATGAATTATCTCTAGAACTTTTAATACCTATTAAGAAATAGATTCGTCTAATTAACTAACAGTTGTACATTATGTAAAAGAAAATGCTATTTTTGTTGATTTTTTATGAATAAAATTATTTTCTGGTAGAAATAATACATGTTTCTCCTCTTATAACACTACTATTTTCAACTGTAATTCGTATTTTCATAAATATAATACTGATGAAATTTAGAAATTTATATATACTTTGCCTAATTTCAATAACGCGGTGTTTTTCCAACAGGAATTTTAACAAATAAGCTGATTAATGACCACAGTAATACCATTGGTTAAAATCTCTCTAAATATTGATGTTCGAGGCTTGATTTAATTAAGAAATTTTCTGTTGAAGAATTATTGATTCTACATACATTATGTCGATTTAAACTTCAAATTCTAAAGTAGTGAAAGCTAGAAGGCAGTAAAGTATCATTTTGGAATAATTCTCATTAAAACACACTTTATTTGCAACAAAGGATTAGCTGTCAATTTTCAGTTGTATAACTATAATTCAAATAAATAATTAAAGAGAAAAACAATATATGAGTGGCTGAATAAAATATCCGTATCATTTGAATGAATGATTATGTCAGTTGACTTTATTAGCGTTCACTAGAAATAACACAACAGACCTCATTATTTTGAGCCTCAGTCAAGTGACGAGGACGACACCTGAGCTGGCACCTACTTCTCCTAAATTCTACAACACGCCAGTGGGAGTACTTTGAGCCTTGGTAGATTTAAAGCGCATCTGCCCCGGCTACACGGTGAGTCTTTAGTATCATCAAAGCTCAAAACCACGACTCAACAAAAACTACTGGACGTAAGTCAGTGACCATGACCACTAGGCTACCGCGGACACATCATTTGAATGGAATTGAAAACTGAATATTTAACAATATTTCCATAAAAGTTTTAATATTCTCCAGGTAACAGTACATTCATCAATACTCAGATAACTGAGTCTTGGAAAAGTACAGTAGAAATTAAAATTATTATTAACTTCTTAAAAATTTCATATGTGTGACAGGAAATTAACCAAAACGTAGTTACTACATACAATTACTGACTGATGGTTGAGTGAAATATCCTGTTATTATAGTAGCTTTCATGACATATCTCTATTTTTGCTGAAGTTAACGATGATTTATTAACTAATCATACCTACACGCTAAGGATAAATTATAATTTTGCAGTAATGAATTTTATCTCTTCATAAGTTATTAAATAAATTTTTGTAATACCCTCCAAAAGTTATGAATTTCTTTAAAAAAGTTTCAAAGTATTAAAAAATACAAAAAAAAATCATTTCGAACTGTTAATACCATATTGATATATTGGTTTTCTAGAGGATTATTTATATAACCTCACTACTCCTCTCAAAATTTAGAATACAACCTGATTTTTGAGTACAATTTGAAAGCCAATGTATCTTAAAGGATGTAATCTGGAAGAATTCTGCATTAAACATTTTCTTATTGAATTTTAGGTAATTTTAACATCACACATGCTTCTCAAATACATAATTTTTCTTAAAAAGTTCATTGTTTAATAAAGAATATACCTCCCAGTATTTTGTACTAAATGAATTTTAATGAGTAATTTACCCACCTCTAAAGCATAATAATGAAAGTATGGAAAGTAATATTTGGGAGTAGCAGAGACTTCCCGTACTACACTTTATGTTGCTCAATGCTGGAATAGAAAGCACCCCCCCCACACAACTCCTAAAATCAATTGATTTCTCAGCTCCTTTCTTGTAACATTATTTTGCAGTTCATGATCACTTTGTGGAGGACTTAAAATATCTACTAGCTCGCGAAATCAGTCACACAGGTGATCTACTGGATTTATGAAGAGGGAAAGATCTGGTCATCTCCTCTCCAAAACCTTAGCTTCAAGATATTTATCAAGTCCTACCTCGGTTAGTTCAATATTATAATTTATTAGGATGGATTCTTTAACAATATCACCCACAAATGATATGATAAATGGATCAATGATTTTTTTTGTCCCAATATTTTACAGCAGTCGAAATTATTCAGCGGAGCATATACATACATACAATATGGCATTCGAGAGAACCATGATTCTATCTTACATTTATCAGTGTCTGTAAACAATTTTATATTAGTTTAATCTAATGTTTGTACTCCCCAGATAATCCCACTACATGTATCATTATCCACAATAAATTGAGACTCATCTGTGAAAAGTAAAGAAACAGATTGCTATCTTTTCCAGGTAACGTTTTCTCATACCGAATATAAATGGGTACTTCTAAGTCGTCTTGTACAGATCTAATACAATAATAATTAATACGTCTGTTCAACACAGTAGCAATTATTGTATTATTGTGCAGAAGTGATCTAAAATAAAATAAGGAAATAATTCTTCTCTTCTTTTGGGTCGAAAGAGCAAAAATCAATCTTACACTAGAGTTGTTAGCCATGATCGGCCTAAAACAGATCTTCATAATTCAGAATTATGAGACTCAAATTGATCCCAATTACTTTAGACCCTCACTACGAGAAACATTAAGATGATTAGCAACATTAGCTTATGATAACTCCATTTCCGTTCCTCTCATTATCTTGTACTTTGTTGAGACTTGAAAATATCTTCTAGATATAATTACTAATACTTTTATTTCAATAAAAGATTATCAAAAAGTGTAAAACCTTATACACAAATTATAAAATTAGTTCCTTCTGTATGTCATATATAAGTGCTTAATTCATTAAAAATTAGTGATAAGTATAATTCTTTCATTATTGAAGTTACTTATGAACATTCATGGAAATCATACCCATTATCTTTATTCCAATTTTTCAATGACGAGTGTTAAAAGCAGGTTGTTTATTAACTTTTAGAATTTAGTGTAGATGTTAATTAGATAACTTTTCTTAAGTGTGTATGTGATAGCAAAAGGAAATTAAGTTCGAAGGGTTTACATTAAATTTTTAATCCTATGCAATACTACAAATAATTGTATTTAAATGAAATTTTATGATTTAACTTTTCTAGTTTGTCTTATATCTATCTTTCAGCCAAGGCTCGATTCCATGAACAGAATTTCAAAAGTGTTCTAGCCAAAATAATATAATCAAATAATCAAACGTTAATATTTTAATAATTTGATAAATGTAATTATTTGATATAACTTGTAATTATTTTATCACAAAATGTCATTGCGATATGTGTCATAATTAAAAATGAATCATTGTATAGCTACAAAAATATATAAATATAAAATCACTTATTTTATATTTTGAATAATAGGTATTTACGTTGTATATATAGTTTTCCATATTTTTCTATTGTTTAAAATTTTCATTATTTTGACAAGTTTATTTTTCTTCCTAGAACTAAAATATATCAATTTTGATATTATAACAGGATGGATGGTTAATTTTATCTTCTGCTATTAAATTTAAGTTATAAGAGTATTATAGCAGATTTTTCAATTTTTATTCTCTTGACATTTTTAGCATTTCATTCCACAACATTCATTAATTTATTGTGCGAAGTATTTTATTGTATGGTCACTTAACAAACAAAAATTTGATTAGAAACATTAAATAGAAGTACACAAGTTTTTAGTCAAAACATAGAAACATTGGTGTGTGTGAGAGAGACAGAAATTCATCAAATCATTCATGATGTCTTTTGCTTAGACGACATCGAAAAATTTAAAACTTTTAGCAATTAATTTATGTTACATACACATTTTACTCGATTATCAAACACATGCTACTACTTATTGTTAAACTTTCAAAATATTTTTCTCCATTAGTATGCGCCTTAATTTCTATTCTTAAATGCTTGATTCCTTTACGCTAAAGTATATAAGAAAAAGAAATTGAAGATAAATAATAATATGACGAAAAAATTATTTGATTCTATGAAAACCAATAGAATCTTACTTTAATATTATGATGTATATTTACAAATATTACTTTTCATATCTTTTTCAATGAATGAATTATCCAGCAGTTGATTGGTAATTACCAACTCTCACAAAAGTAAACTATTTGGTCTTTTCAACGATTTATCTCTTAATGCCAATTTTGAGGCTGAAGGAAAGTTTTCTAACATAAATGGTTCATTTGAGAATCAACATATGTTAATAATGAATTTAATTGAAAGTTTCATAATGTCACAGGCAATTTGATTGTTTCAGCACAAACATATATGACTCGTTTGCACTAACTGAAATATACGCTGTCAAAATATTTAAAGTTATCAATGTAAAAATTAATAGCATAGCATTATCAATTTAATGAAAGGTGTCAGAAATGCACTAGAGAAAAAAATAGAACAATTTTCTCATTAAATTTTTGAGTTTCCCTTTCCATTATTGCGGTCATAAATTTTAGTCATATATATATATATATATATATATATATACATAATTTATTTATTTATAAACACTCTATAACAAAAAAAACAACATTCGAAGAAGGAGTTGTCCAATGGAGAAAAAAATTGGCGGATTGAAATATAAACAGGATAGAAAATGATTAAAATTTCAGAAACATTGAATGATTTATATCAGAGTTACGTAGTTGCAAAGTAAAGAGCTCAATAAGACGTTGGCCCACCTCTAATCTGGATTCAAGCCACCACATATTATGCCATATATTGATAAAGCTTCCTGATGGTCTCCTGCTGTATTTCTTGCCAAATTTGCTCCAATTGTCGAGCTAGGTCATCAACATTCCCTGAGACATGCAGTCGCTTTCCCATCATATCCCAGACATGCTCGATTGGTGAGAGATCTTGTTGGCCAAGGAAGTATTTGACAAGCTGTAAATCAGTTCATTGCAACACGTGCTATATATGCTCTGGAATTATCTTGCTGAAAAATAAGGCCAGGGTACTGCAAAAGGAACGGTAGCAAAACAGGTCTCAGAATGTCATCGACGTACCACTGTGCTATAAGTGTGCCTCCAATGACGACCCAAAGGGCCCAGATATGAGAGGAAAGTGCACCCTAGACCGACCATAACTCCTGGTTGAAGGCCTGTGAGGCGTGCAGTAGTGAAAGCAGGATGGGCACGCTTTCCTGGGCGTCTGCAGACAAGTCGTCGCTGATCGTCAAAACACAGTTGGAAGCGGGATTCATCAATAGGCACTATACTTCCCCATTTAGCATCATTCCAGTGATCGAGACATGCACCACTGTAATCTCGCTCGAAAGTGTGCAGGCGGGAGTGGTAGGTGGTTTTGCCGTCGGTACGAGCAGTTTGAACGATTTGGGTGGAAATTCGTGTGTGGGTCGTTCGTGTGATGGTTGATAACAATGAATCAGGCGCTGTGACAGCTGATCTGACAATCATTCTATCCTCCCAATCTGCTTTGACCCTAGGTCGACTGCTACCATCATGACGCTGAAATCTACCAATGTCCACCTACTCTTACCAGTAACTTCTAATCATCGCATCGCTTCAACCCATTTGAAGAGCGATTCTCCGATTTGCCCAAACTTCCTTATTCAATCCAATGATACGAGCCCGTTCAGACTCGGACAGTTCCTCATAATAAGCTCGAATCCTGCGGCGAGAAAATTTTCAGTCGTTGAAAGGTATCCTATATTGCAATGCAACAGAAAATTTGTCCTTCAGATTGAGAATGGCTTCTTAACTACACCTGTTGAGTGTGCAGTTCCGATGCGCTTTACCTTCCGCTATTCAATCATTGGATATTCATTTAATAATTTGCATGTTCAGTCCAAATGTCTGCTTACGAAATTTCATTGCAATTGGATAACTTCTTAGTGCATTTTTTTTTTTGTTTGTTATAGAGTGTATATCACTATAACATATAATAATAAATGAATTAAGAATTTCTGGATCAGGAAATTAAGATTAGGAATTTACCTGATTGCTTAGGTAATACCGAATATTTTTATTCCGGAGAATAGTTACTAATTCAGAAAAGGCATTTGTTACTCTTTTCAGTGTTTAATGAATATTATTAAATATAAATAGAAAACAACTAATATCATATATAATCTATGTGATGACGTTCGATACATTTATACTAACCAAAGAAATATTGTTTTATTATTATATTTAATTATTTGAGTTTCATGTTTTAAAATAATTTTAAGCTTCACATATATATGGATTACGCATATATATGGATTACACGATTCACATATATATGGATTACGCATTACAGATTTATTCACTCAGATATCATTTCAATTTCTCGTATAATGGGTAAAATGAAGAGAGAGGAAACAGGGCTTCCTCTTTAGAAACAACAGATAGGTTGGTGAGAATGCAATTTAGTATGTTACATAAAAATAAATATGGTCAAAACAGTTTTTAGGGTGACGATAAAAAAAAGAAAATTGAAAGATATTCATCAGTTAGTTTTTAAAATCTGAGAAAAATTTTCTAAGTAATTTCTTCTTTGCTATAGAGGTGGATCTGTCGTTTATGATAAATTTTGTGCGCATCTTTACATCTCAGGTCCAGCGCTTAAAAATTTTGCTCAGATCCCGGGCTGAGCGCCCATAAATTTTGTAGACGGTGAGTGATGAGATTGTACACCCCGAATCTTCGATGGTTTGCTCTTACACAAAGGGCTGGTTGTCTAGGGGGGTAATTCCATTACCGGATTCTATTATGATCTCGTAAGAATTCAATAATGAGGCTCAACTTGTTTTACTCCGTTTAGTATTTGGAAAGATGAAGATATATACACATTGAACTACATACAGGTTATCTCTATTACGAGTAAACAGTTCTTCCGAGACGGATGGATGTCTATTTAACTTTATCCCATATCGGTGATGGGTGTGGAAAAGCGCTCGAGCGTTCGGAGCATACTTCCGACGCGGGTAATGTGAAAGAGAAGAGAAGCGGGAAGTGGAGGAAAGAGAGCGAGAACGAAATGTCATTTAGTTTTATTCAGGAACAAGTGGCGTTGCATGAGCTATCACATGATGCTGATTCGTGATGCCCTCTGTCGAGTAACAGAGGAATTGGTTTTACAGTACATTGGAAAATAAAATTAACTCTTTGATAATTAGTTGGAACACCCTACATGTGTATGTGTGTGTGTGTACATTGATGCTAAAGACAGATCACGTGTTAGAAAGATAATGAACACACTGAGCATGAGGGGGTAAAGATGTCCAGAATGATGAAATATTGTTACTATTCTATAAAACATATTAAAGTGAAAAAAGTGTTCATTTGTTGATATGTTTGGAACAATTAAAAACTGCTGAAAGCGTCCAGAACATTCTCAATACGACTTAGGTATGGAGAAAGTGCTGATCATACGAAGTGTTGGATATCCTCGTTTCTAGATATTCCTTAACTGATTATTGATATGTTGCATTGCCATCCATGAAAACAGATTTATCACCGACAGCGCCATTGAAATGTGGAACATGTGACAATAGGACTTCATCAATATAACTTTGTTCATTTTCTCAAATACAAGAACATTTAGGAACGAGCAGCCATTGCTCATGATATCGGCACTTACAATGACACTGTAGGTCTGATATTGGTCCCTTTCCTGTATATTTGATCCTGTATATTTGACCAATGCAATGCCAATGATATGCTATACCGTCTATAGTCATATTGTACTCTGAACCTATTGTTATTTGAGATTCGAATGCATATCTATTTTCTAGTAAGTCCAATTTTGATTCACATTACATCATTGTAGTTAGACTCAACTTTACAATCCGGACAAGGGCACAAGCACAAAGGATCTGTAGATATATGGTAATTTTTCTCCTAAAATTCTACATGTATTGTTTCTGGAGATCATCTGTATAGTGGCAGAAAAACACTCATTTGCTAGCTATGAAACAGTATTATCGAGTTTCCCCTTTTCCAAAATCAGAACGCTCCTGTCTCTTTATCGTCATCCTTCTAGCACCATCTCTCTCGTGTCACATTCTACAAATTGAAGTTGCCTTAAAATACTTTCCACATCTATGAAACATCGCTGATTGTGAAGCTGTATTTTATGAAACCACTATTATTTTTCACCCTCTGTCAGTCTGTCGAAGGCTTTTATACACAAAGAACCACGCGTAAAATCATCTAATTAATGTGGAGAGACTTGTTGACAATTTCAAGTTCCTCAATAAAGACTTTTCCATCAAACTTTTGCTTGAAACAACAGCTGTTCACACGTGTGTAATGGTTTAAATTCCTTATTATTGTTATCACGTAATCAACAGGGGTGGGGGAAAAATCACACACATATGTACTCCTCTTCTTCCTAAATTTGGCATTTATTATAATATTTTCCGGTTTGCTTCCTTTCATTTGGGGGTTAATATGAGTGGCAATGTCATCCGACTTAGTATATATATGTATATATATCATCAAACGGTTAAAATTATATGAAAAAAATCCATTACTACGCAATCGAAAGATTTTACATTACTTGAAATAGAGACTTGTTATTGGATTTGTAAATTATATATATCGAGAAATATAGAAGGGGGGGAACTAATTGATATTTGATATATAATTTTATATATATATATATATATATATATATATATATATATTATATTCGCGTATGTGTATGTGTGTGTGTGTTATATAGAGAGAGAAAATTTGCGTGTGCGTTATAAATATTTAAAAAATTTTAATTTAATCACATGAAGAAAATTTCGGAATGTATATGATAGCTATTTCTAATATTTAGAATATGAATCAAGTTTTGAAATTTTGTCAAACAATTTTCTGTTTGAATCTTTTTAATAAATTTTGTTTTTTATGATGTTTATTAATATGGAATTTTTTTCTTTCAAAGTTCATCAGAGATTAAATTGTTACAGTTGTTTTATTTTTTATTTATTTTATTAATTTTGCAAAAATTTAATGTTTTCTTATATTCTTCCTTGAATGTCGAATTTTATTTATATATATTCAGACATTCGACATATAAAGCAATTTTATCAAGTTGCTGTTATATTTGCCACAAAGGCTTGTTATCAATGTATATTAACGTAAAACAAAAATAATATGAATAATTTAATTATGTAAATTTTGTTTGCTTTCGATATTTAATTTTAGGCATGGTTTTATTGAATAACGATATATATATTTTAATGTTCATGTTCGCTTAATTCTATAACTTTTGATATACCCATAATTTTAGAAAACGCATTTCATTTTAATAACAATTTGAAGATTAATTTTTTGTCATGTAATTTTCTTAATAAACTGTGAGTGACAGAATTTATGGAATACCTTCTCTTATTACTACGTTTATAACTCAGCTCATGAATTAATCCACTTGAAAGACCTTGTTTCAGTTCATTTCATTTAATTAGTTTTACTCGTTTCACTATTCAATATTACTTTTATTTCTCAACTCCTATGTCAACGCTAAGAATGGCGTAAATTGCATCTTACCTTTAATTAAAATTACGTTTATTGAATTTCTAAATAAGAAAATGATTTTAATTGCTACTCAATTAACCAATCTAAAGTGACATCCTAATGAACAAAAAATTTAAATACTAAGTTTGTGGGAAGAGTCGCATATTAATTTCTAAATTCAACATGACATTAAAAATTACGCATTCTTAATTGATAAATTATCAGAAATGTTGTACTGATGAAATGGTTCTAATTTTATTAGTATGCTAAAATCCTATTAAGAATTAGTAAATTTAAAAAAGAGTATATTTGAAAACTAAGTTTATAGAATAAGTTTCTATCTACCAAGAAATATATTAAAAAAATTATTCATGCATATACATCTGTATATAATGCTAACTACTTTTAAAAGCGTATTTTTTTAAAATTTGTTTCTTTGTCCATATAAGAAAAATTATTCAGAAGGTGTGTATTGAGAGAGAGAAAGAGAGAAAAAGCTCTCTTCCTCTGTTGTATAACTTACACTAGGTCACCGATATGGCACAGATCCATAATTGTGAGTATTGAGTTGCACAAAATTATCATAATAGTAATATTATCTTAATTGAGTGTTACTAGCTTCATTTAAATATGGATTTTAAATTCCTGAATGGTTATAATACTGCAAATTTTCAACAATGAATAGTAAAATTTAAATACCTTCTTGAGTAATATTACCTTTACATAATACTGTAATTCAGATTGCTTATCTTTGATTCTCCTGTATATTTTATTGTTAATGTATGTTAAGTATTTTATAGAATGCTTCCCACAGGACAGTGAAAATAATTTTTGACAAGCCTGTCACATATAAAAATATAAATAAAATTTCTTTATATTCTATTTGTTTCTGTATTGGTACACAAGTTTTTAATAAAACAATGGGATAGTATGTGCTTGCATTGTGAAATAATGAAACGAATACAGATTTCATAAATCATTGAAGTTCAAACACTAAAAAAATAACTTCATGCCAAACTCAATAACTTTTATTTTTCTTAACTCTTATTTTCTGACTCAATTTCAGATTTACAGTATCTTTCTTAAAATTCATGTACAATTAAAATATGATTTTACTGTTTAAAAAGTTTTATTATTGGAAACAATCAATTGCTTATTAATCAA
>BMAW01124316.1:239120-251124 GCA_019974015.1 Nephila pilipes
TTGAATTTGTTTGATTCCATATAAGTTAACAAGTGTTACTGTTTAATTTATATCTATACTATTTGTATTTCTCACTAAAGTAAGAAGTATTTAGAAATACACAGTAAAATATATCATGTATCTTATTTTTGTCATATTGCTACATTAAGGTAACTCTTACGTAAAAACAAAATAAAAATGTTAAAAGTAAGTTTTGTAATGTGGGACAAATAAAAAAATCCGATTTTATTCAAGCAAATAAATATAATTCATTTAGGTATATTTCAATACATTTTGTTCTTTAAGAGTATTAAATATATTGGAAGTATATACGCGATCAATGAAATACTATTTCAATTTATTTAAAAGAAAAATCTGTGTGGAGATTGGATTGGAAAAAAAAAAAAAGAAACAATTCAGTTCCAGAGTTTCAGAAATATGACTCATGATTCCCTTGAGGATTTGAAGATAAAAATGGTATCACATATAACTTTCTTTCTATACAGTAAGATAAAAATTGAATTGATGTAACTTTACGCTCAAGTCTAAAATGACTCGTATTGTACCCTTATAGTCTTATTCTTCAGTTTGTGAAAATGTCTCAGTTTTGTGTTTGCTATTGATCTCAGTTTTTGAGAACATAATTGTTCGAGATTACTTATCATGAAAAGAGTTTATTCGTAACTCATTAGACTAAACGCCTAAAAAGATTAATGTATTTTTACATATCAAGAACTCAAACTTCCTTCTTCAAACAAGTACGATTATCATAGCTTGTTTTCTATCATTTCAAATTTCTTAAGTTTTTAAATACGTTTAAAGAAAAGTAAATACACAAAGGAAAATCAATATTTTTAAGCAAAAGTGAAATCTGTCGACAGACAAATATTAAGAACATAAACCATAATTTATTTGTGAATAAATGATATCATGTCTCATTATTCAGGGTTAATCAAAATAAATCTTTCGATCTCAAAAAGCTACATGTTCATAAATAAATTTCATCGATTGTTAAATAATACACAAATACAAATAGAAAATAAGGAAGTTTTTTTACAAGTGTTTTTGATATAACTCACTTTAGTTACACGTATAATGCCAAGATGGTATGTAAATTTCCACCAATCACGCGGCAAAGTGTCAGTATAGCCTCCAGCATATATTAACAAAAATTCGATTGTTGTTCATTATCTCTAGGACTCGTGCTTGCAAGGATTGAATGGCTTGTAATACAATTTTAGGCTTACACAATAACTCGTAACACAACACTTAATCTTAACATGTTTCCTTTAGTTGACTAGGTAATACCAATTTCTCAACTTGTTTTTACAGTGCATTTCGTTTGATTGTAAGATATCTATTACTTTTTCACCATTTCTTGCTGATATATGAATGGTAGCTCTTTGATTTATTGTTTAAAAAGACATCCACTGCTCTGAAACTGATGATGCCATCTTCTAATAGTCTAAGCCATAGATGAATTAATTCAGCACTTGTTACGAAACTCAAGAAGAACGGTGATTATGAATCCACATTGCACAAACGACAGCACATAAAACGTTTTATACTCGTCTGTAACCGTTATCACTTTCTGAAGCTGAGAAGCTTTTAATAAAACTTTCATGAAACAGACGAGCATTATCTATTGTTCATAACATAAAATGTTCATATTTTTCCTTTGTATTCATGAATTAATTATTATTCTGTATTGCTAATTTTAGAAAATATATATTTCGAAATCAGATGATTTTTTTCATTTTGAACATCACTATATTGTATTTTGGTATATGGTGTCCAAAGGATTGAAAGAAATGCAAAAATTAATTTGATGGTATTCTAAATTTAAAAATTGTTCGTAGAAAATATCTATTATTACGAAAGAGACAGCAGAATCAACAGACAATTATTCTAAAATGCTTGGGGGGGGGGCTAGTATGTTGATATCACATACTTCATAAGGAGTGAGGAGGTGAAATCAAGACCAAATGTTAAAAAAGATTCCGTAAAGTGCTTAATGGTAAGAAAATCTTTATAACATTTAAAGCAAAAAGGTATGTCAGAATTTAATGAGGACAATAGGCTTGCAGATTTAGCATTTTTTAAGATTTGTTGGCTTAATAAATGTCAATAGGCATCTTCAAGTTAAGATATATATATATATATATATATATATATATATATATGTTTCAAACGCAAACATGTTAACGAAATTGAAATTACAAACTAAAATAAATACAAACACTCTTCTACGTTCTACAAGTTGACCGAACATAATCCTAAAATGTGGAAAAGTATTAAGTCATACCTTGTAATTTGAAACAATAATTTAAAAGCATACTTCAGGATATTAGAGAAAATATGCAAATGCTTTTTATCATTGAAGCTTCATTTGCACTAGATTTACATATATAGCCAGCAATTGTTTGAATGGAATGCAAAGAGTTCCGATATGACATCCAACTTAAAATGAAATTTCCAAAAGATGTTTGTTGTAAGTCATAACTGCCCAAGAAAAACTTCTCTCTCAAAGCACAATCATTAATTTTTGTGGTCTTCCTTGTTCGGAAGCGCATACATTCACGAACAATTATTTTTAAGTGTTGAATATAATAAAAGTTTCTGATATATATTACTAAGAAAGAAGTTTCTGATATATATTACTAATTACTAAACATCACAACAATTTAATGATTTTTAACTTTTTTTTTTTCTTTATTTTCTTAAAATTTGAATGTATTAATATGCATAAAATATGTCAATAAAAGATCAAAATCATAAATTGTTTAATTAAAGTACATAAATCAGTTATATACACACACACACACACACACACACACATATATATATATATATATATATATATAATTAAAAACAGGACAATCATAGTTTAACAGTCATAGTCTTAATAAGACAGATCAGTTGTAATTACCAAATATGTTTATTCTTGGAAAAGAGAGAGGCGATTTCACAAACAGATGATGAACGCCATCATATATATAGAGTTAAAGTATCCACAATTTCAGGAGACGAACAGCGCGGCTGTGGCCATCAAGACCGAAGCGAAAACATCATAAGAGAGAGAAGAATTTTTCCTCACTTTTCTATTTATATAAGGGCTTTTTCCCTTTTATGTAATACAATGCATGACTTAAAGTACAGTGATTCTGAGGTATTTAACAGGGCCCCATAAAATCTGGTAAGGATTATCCCTACAAATCTTCAACCTTGAGAATTGCATATTCAACAAATTTTTATGATCGCATGATTGCATAAAACAAAGGATAATTTGGATTTGTAATAGGAAATAAAGTGAACTTTTCACTTTTAAGTGAGAGAATGGGAAAATTTAGGTACTTAATTTTTTTTTTCACATGAAACTGTTACAAATTAAAGTTGAATCATACACACACACACACACACATATGTATATATATATATCTATATATATATATATACAAGTATTTTTCCGTTCATTTTTCGCTTTTGTGACTCTTTTCCTGAAAAATTCTCATCAACATCTAAGATACAGTATTTTTGAACCACATTTCTTATTAATTAAATGTTGCTCATTGAATTTTACTTGTTCTAGGAAACAATGCTTTTCCTGCATACAAAACCTTCCTTCTCTTGTATAATGTGATAATATAAAATAGAAATGACTTACTACAATTAAAACATGTTTTTCGGACTAAATTTGCGATGGATTAAATTCACAGAATAACGTGAAAACAATCAATTAAAAACCGACATGATCTGTGTTCATATAGGATTTCCCTATATACTGCTTGTATATATCTCCACTTTATTCCAGTTATTATATTAAATATTATCATATTGCTTACATTATTCAGTTATTTGTAATCGTCGGGAATTAATATTAGTATATTTTTATGTATCTGAAATCTTATTTTCCTTTAATTGTGTTGTTAAAATGTCGTTCGGTATACTAAGCCTATTAAAACTTGCTTCTGGCTTGTGTTTGTGGACTTCTGACATAACTAAGCATTAAATCATTTTCTGCTTGAAAACATATTTGAATTGATAACAGCAATTGAGTTATTTTCACCGTTTTGTTTTGATTAACCCGTTCACTCTCAGCGTATCACATGCGATACGCTCGTGTTTACTCTCCTGTGCCCAGCTTATCACATTAGATTTGCTCCGAGAATGTCTGCTGCAGACAAACGTATCACACTTGTTGAGATTTTATTTGGCTGTTTTAATGTTACAATATGGTGTTACAATACCACGAAATCTCCATAGATTGCTTATTTGGAGTGTTGTCCTTGGTGATATGTGCTTGGATTTCACTTCTGGTATCAGGAGGGGGTAATTGTTAAAAGCACGTGTTGAGGCACGGCTATTTAAATGTAGTGACATGATTGAAAGGGTGCGTTTTATTCGGTTTGATTTTTCTTTCTTGCTTTCATCTTAGAAGTTCGAATGAGAATTTATGGCAGTTTATGGTGGTTAGGGCTTTTAGTAGCAGATGCTCTCAGCTGTTCATTTAATTCGGTCGGTTTTTATTGTAGCGACAGTCATGACGAAAAGAAAGTATTTACCTGGTATTGAGAACTGTGAATTAATGAATGAATCTGACAGTGATGTCAGTGAAAATAACTCACCTCTATACATAGCCATTAAAGGGAGGGAAAGGACGAAAAATATGTGCCATTTATTCAAATGCTTGCATGAAGTGTGAAAATTTGACAAAAAATGTGTGTATGAAATGTGACGTTGGACTATGCATTGAAGAACTTTTTTTAATATAAAAATACCTTACAGCGAAATAAGATTCATTTTTTATATCTTAATTTTTCATGTAGTGGTACATCATTACACCATTAAATTTATGTAATAAATGTTAGTATATTTTATATTTTCGTAAAAGATTTGATATTTTATGTAATTATTTTATGTATAAAACATACAATTTTCAATTAAATCTTTTTTTTCTTCTTTCGAATACATTAAGTTTAATGCATTTTAAATAATATATGTAAAAACTAAAATATTTTAATGAATAGCCAAATTTAGAGGAATTTTTTTCGCGAATTGGACTTAATATCTAAAATCGTCTAGGCACAGCGTGACACACTGCGGTAAAAAGAAGTGCCAGAGAAGCACTTCTTTTTTCTCCCTCAGGTAGCGAAAGGGTTAAAAAAATGCCTAAATAGAGGAAAAGCGAGAGGAAATAGGATAGGAAAGTGAATGGATTATTTATGAAGATGATGGGATTTTTTAATAGATTTTAATTTTTTTTTTACTAATTTTATCGTAAGGTAAAATTATAAAATTTTTGTATCATTTTATTAAAGTCATTTTTTAGCCCTCCCCCGATGCATTGAATAGACTAGGTCTAATCTTCAGCAAAAGGAGAGTATTGTTTTATATGATTTTCTTAAAATTTTTATTATTATTGTAAAATTACAATAGTAATAAATAAAATATTATTTAAATTTCTTTTGATGATATGAAAGCAGTAGAAGAAAAACGGGAAAAGTGAAAATGGTTCGTCTTTGGCGGAGTGTACAGCAACGGTCAACAAACTAGTTCAAGAGAGAGGAGGTAGTCTTTTTTTGCAAAATTTTATTTAAAATTAGGGTACAGTCATATTTTACCGTTCCCACTTGGAGAAATTTTTAAAATAATTCCAAGATGATGATAAAAGTGGGTATTTTAAGCCAGCGCTTAAAGAAGCGGAAAAAATGATATCGTTTGTAAAAGATTACTTTTAAAACAAGGTGTCGTTTTTATTAAAAGAAAGTATATGCAAGCGTCAAGTTTTATTTTAAATAATTCTCTTCAGTTTTCATTCAGAAAACCAACACATTACAAAATCTCATCTACACAATATGTGTGCTTCCCAATATCGCAAATTTGTACAAATTTTAGAAACAAGAACTGATACATTAAAATGTAACAAACTTTTTTCAAATAATATTATAAAATTAAATTTTAAAGAAAAACAGATAAAGTAATTTTAAGAAAATACTGGAAAATTACAGTTAAACTGGAATGTTTGCATAATTGTAACAAAATGTCTGTGTGTAAGCGAAATAAATTTGTCGCCATTATTTCAGCTTATTGATAAAAGTATGATTCAATACTTTATATTACAGCAATCCAAAATTTTGATTTTTGCATTTATTCAGGGTGAAAAATATATAAACAAAGTTTTCTGATAATTCAATTAATAAGAAGTATATTTAGTAAAAATTTGAAAAAAATGTGTATGTTACTTAAGCTTAAGAAGCAAAACACATTTCATAATCGCAGTGCTGAACAAACGAATGTAAGACTTGTTTACATCGGCGAGTATCACATGGTTACGTTATCATTTGATTATGATGTCATATGCATTTAATCTATTTCTTATTTTACAACTCAATACGTTAGCTATATAAAACTGCGTTTGTTTTTTGAGTCTAGGATGGGTTTAAACGAAATTATTATGATTTAAAAATTACAGCATAGTTTTCCATCAACAACGTCATAGCTTTCAAGTTCCAATTTTATGTCATTTAAATAACCGGAAAATTAATAATTATTTTTTATTTTATTACAATTTACATGAAATAATATGTACATTTTGCAGAGATTTTCTTATTGCAATGTTCTTAGGAGAGGCCAGTTCAGATGTCATCCTCGTCACTTGATCGAGGTTCAAAATTATTAGGTCCTTCGCCAATAGCCCTCATGTTGCTTCCATTGCGACGTTACCAAACCAAACCAAACTATTGAAATATTCAACAAGCAAGCTACAAAATTTCAAATTAATTTTCATGAATTTCTACGAAAAAAAATGGCAATAGGTGTTATCTCATACCACATTTGGATGATGATATTAAAATGTTTGAGATGATAATCCGACAATTTATTTATGACATTGCGATTATTAAAAAAATATGTACTTTTTCATTTCTTCGGCTTAAGCCAAAAGTCGCCAAAAATAATAGAATCGACATTAAACGGAATATATGTTTTCTGTGTGTTGTCGCAAATGGAGTGTGATTGGCAAGATTTGCGCCGACGAAATGGAAAAGTACCAAAAAAGGTTCTACAAATTCTATTGTTTATTGATTTGATTAAGTCTTTTGCTCGTGGATCGTAGTGCTCAACCGCCAATTCTTTAAGGCCATTACATATAAGCAGTACGTTCCAAGAGGTAAAGATTATTTCAAAATAATTAACAGCATTTGTACAAAGCAAATGGTCCGATAATCAGCTCAAATCTATTAATATCATTCAAAGCAGAGCACTCAGAATCGCATTGGGTCTAGTACAATGCACATCAAACATTGTACTTTTACAAATAGCTGGATACGAAATACTCTGTTGGAGCAAATAGGAAGGCTTGCGAATAAATTTATTATCTCTCAAATTCCAAATGGTGACTTTTCTCATCTGCATCCTGGTACAATAGATCTAAAAATAATAACTTGAATATTTTTCATTTGTTGAATATTAATGGGCAGGAAATAATATCTAACCCTAGATTACTGCATTTTACAAAGTTTCAATGTGAAATTTACATCAATGAATTAGAATTTCAAGACATAAACCTTCCTACTTTTATTATTTAAAGGATTATTTGATGAAATAGTGAGCAATAACAGCTGGAATTATTTCTTAATAGCTACAGGTGCTTCAAAAAACCCTAACATGACTTCTTTAGCAGGCATAACGAAAAATTCCTCATTTGCTTGCAATGTGAATCCCATTAACGGTTCTAATTGGGAATAGGGTGTCCCTTAAGAGATAAGCGACTTTTGGGAACGATAATTGGTGATTTAGGTCATGGTAACTCTAAGCATACTCAATGCTTTGGTCACGCACATTTGGCAACCTATCTAAGAAGTCGCCAATCTTCTAGGGGACACCCTATTCCCGATTTTATCCGATTTAACACTATATTTATAGCAGAAGCACAGGCCATATGCCAAGCTGTAGATAATTTCGCAAAATTAAATAAAAAATTGTTAATATTATCAGAAAGTCGCTCTGTTCTAGCTGCACTAAAACATAATAATACTAAATCTCCAAAATATATTAACAGATTAGTCAGTAAAATTTTCATCCTATAGTACTTTCATACTTGAATGATACTATTTTGAACTCTTGGAATGCTCAGGTGACAAACTTACAAAATATGTTATGGAATCCAATGTTTATATCAACTGGATTGCTCAAGCAAATATCCATTGCAGCATTTGCAGATGCTGAGGGAAAAGAACTAACGGAAATTTTTATTCAAGTAAATATTTTGAAGACTTGGGAAACATTCCAACTGTTGATAAAATATCCAATTTGACAAAGAGCAGAAGAGAGGAAATTCTTATCATTCGAAATATTTGCAAAATGATCATAACTTCTGGGCTCTCACACAAATTCCATCCACAGAATAATGAAATATGTAGTACCTGTAACTGTGTCTATCATTTGGAATATATCCTTTTGACTTTTAATAAATATACCTTCCAAAGAAATCATCTTTGGAATATACTGTATATAAACCCACAACACAATATTACTTTCAAAGAACTTTTGTAAATAATAGTAGCTAGTAAAAAATTGTTCAGAATATTCCTACGGAAATCGTAGCATTTTGACATCTACTAAATGAAAAGCATCTTTTAAAATGTATTATATTCTTTGTTGCTCTATATCCCACAAAAACAATCAGCCAAACACAGTTACTTAAAGGCTATTAAAATTATACAGTAAATGTTTTTTCATATTTTTTTCTTCTTGAAGTATAGTAAAATGAAGTATTCTTTTTCAATTCTGAAATGGGAAGATCAAGTTATTGTCATAATAGGAAACGAAAATTTCATGGTGATCAATATACTTTTTGTAAAAAAGTTGACTGTGTGATTAATGATAATGTTACAAAAAGTTCTAAAAAACTTTACAAACATATGAATGTTGATGACCATATCAAGGAAAAAACAATGCATGACTCTTATATGGTAGCTTTAGACATACTAACCAATGCTTTTACTGTTTCAATGTGTCTATCATGTCTCAAAAATAAATTGAAATTGGTTGAAGATCCCAAGTTTGATTTCTCTTCATATCTCAATTGACGTAGTGAAAATTGCTCTTTTTGTTTTGGATTTTATGCATCTAAAAAAAATGAACTAAACAATGAAGTAAATACTAGATTTGTGTTTGCATTTCGACTTATTGGGAAAGGCTGTACAGCTAGTGAAAAAATTGCTGCACTTTTAAATATGTCAAACATACCATTTAAACAACAACAAAAAGAAGAAATTCTTCATGCTGTTGCAAAATGTACAATAAAGGTGGTGGCAGTAGCTGTTAGTAGAACTCAAAAATCAGCTAAGGAATTCACAGAATGTGGGGTTTCTCTAAATGGAACATGGCAACATCGAGGCTGCTCATCGTTAAATGGAGTTGTGAGTGTGATTTCAGTTTTATATGGAAAAATTCTCGATATTGAAATCATCTCACAGTTCTTCAGAATTTGCAATAAATACAAAAGCGTCGCAGTGTTACCCCAGCATAAGCTCAATCATCCGTGCACCAATCACAGTGGATCATCGAGTAACATGGAAGTTGTTGTCATCTATCATATATTTGAACGTTCTGAATTGTTATATTCTCTTTGATACACTGATTGCTATGGCGATTGAGAATCGAAAGAATCTAATGTACTTCAAAGCATTTACTCCAAGGAACTATGAAAAGGTTGAGTGCATGGGGCATATAATAAAAAAAAAAGAGTGGGAGGACACCTTTGCTAATTAAAAGCGAAATCAAAAGGACTTGTTGAAAAAAGAAAGCTGACAGATAATTTTATAAATAAATTGCAAAACTATTTCGGAACGCTATTTGGTCCAATGTAGGAAGTTTATTATAAATGCAAAGTGCCACAATAGCTGCATTTGCCCACTGTTCAAGTAAGGAAAACCAATGCAAGGACAAAGTCCTAAATGTGTGGACAGTTGATGTAAATATTAACAAGCTATTGCTTCAGGTAATCCTAACAAGGATACCAGTATTGGTTTACATCCAAGTCTAATAAAAATATTGAAGCTCATGTGCATAAAGTTATGTGACCAAACATAACTCATCAAATATCTTCATAGTGTTACTTAAAATGCCAATGAAAATTTTAACAATGCATTATAGTCAGTAATACTGTAAAATGTTTTTGTTGAAACACAAGCATAATGCCTAGCTTCCTATTTAGCCATTATCTAATTTAATGATGAATGATAAATAACATAGGGAAATTAGAAATCATTTCAAGCCATTATATACTGAAACAATGTAATAGTATAGATGAAAATATTTACTATTGTATTGTTTATTAATGAAACTGAAGGGTCCAGAAAAAAAAATCTGGCATCTAGAAAGACAAAAAAAAAAAAAAAAAATGTCGCGCTTGAGAAAAAAGAAGTTACAACTTACAAATGTGGAGGATTTAAATGTTTGTGCTTTCTTAATTATTTAATAAAATACAAATTTAAATTTTTTTCTAAAAACATGAATTCTTAAAAATCTTGCTTATTCAAAACATGATTTTACAAAATTTGAGGTATCTATGTAAAATTTGAACTGTATATTATTTTCACTATTGTCAAGTCTGATAACTAAGGATTTGGTTTTAAAATTAATGATTTTATAACTTAAGTTGCTTTTATACAATGGTATTAGTAAATTTCATAAAAAAATTAACTGAAATTATCACGTTGAGTTATAACTTTTCCAGATGTAAATATATTTCTTAGATTTTATTTGATTGAGTTAACCTGTATCATAAACATGTATTACAAAAATTAAATTTAAACTAATGTAGCCAAATTTTCTATGGAATGTTTTGTATTTTTAGGTCAAATTTCACCAAATTCCTCTTTAAATTCCTCAATTTATTATACTTTGTTTAATAAATGTAGTATTTTTGACTTTTCTAATTTGAGTCATAATCTTTATAAAAAATTACGTGAAAATTAAGTAAATATCTTTTTTAAAAACATTACTTCTAACATAGTCTGATACTTTAAACCAAACCCAATAACTTTTCTTAATGCAAAGTAGTTTTTCTGATATATCCAGGAGACTTTCAAGGAGGTTATATATTAATAAATAATTAGTCTTTATTAAAATTTGATTACTATTGAAAATTTTATAATCTGCATTGCCTAAATTATTACAAACATGTTCAATAATTATTATTTTTCTTACAAAATAAATATACTTTATGAACATTATTTTATAAAAAAATATAATGAAACTTATCTATGTAATTTAGAAATTTATTTATAACTTCATAAGAGTGATATAACAAAAGAAAAAAAAACTGTTATTTTTTAAAATTAGTTAGGTGTTTAAATTAAATACTTTTTAATATTTATTAGTTTATAACTTTCATTACGACAAAAAGAAAGCACTCCATTTACTAAGGGAAAAAAGTGGTTCTTGTTAGGATATGTCAAATTAAATAACATGCTGTAATTGACCTGATTTCAATATGTCAAAATATATATCCTTTTCATATGACAATAACTTTATTCTCCAATAATTACGAGCATGTTCTTCTAGATTTAAAAGGAAAATAGTCTTTTTTAACTTACGAGTAATTTTCAAAAAATTGTTTTTATAACTGGATTATTTGTCTGATTATGTTAAGCCCAAAAATACATTGATGTGTTATTCACGAAAAGGAAGTCAAATGAAATACTACTTTTATTAAATGTTCTTTAAATACTAAAAATAAATTAAAATGCTAAATCAATTATGTTACAGTTTATTAAACTTCTTGGTGTAATGATTTTTTCAAGCTGATTATTTTTACAAAAATGACTATATACTTTTTTTTTTGTATTTCTAATGTCTTTTTAATTGATTATTTTTATGAATTCTTAAAAATGGTTTTTGCATCATTTTTGAAAGCGATTTCCTCACAGAATTTTTATTCAGCTCTCTTATTGAGAAATGTGATAGGAACCGAACAGTAAGAAAATTAATACATCTTTAAAGCTGTATATATATATAT
>BMAW01124316.1:254425-310213 GCA_019974015.1 Nephila pilipes
AAGAATCCTAGAGTATGATTTGATAATTAGATAAATAAATGTCTGTACAATAATTTAAAGTTTTAAGATTAAACATCGAAAATGGAGAAGTTCTCGTCCAACACAGTACAAAATGAGAGATTTTTAGTCTATAAGACCTCTCACTAGAAATTTTCTATTTGCGTGCGTATGTTTAATCAGATTTTCCTGCAGAAATTGAAATTTATTAAATATACTTTAACTTTAGTTCCTATACTTTAAAATTTATAATGTATTTGTACTTTATCACTTATCAATACTTTGTTACTTACTAATACTTTATCACATATTAGTATAAAATACTTTTAATGAAAATTATTTATTTAAGTATAATTCTCCTAATTAATAATTTATGTAATAATGTTCTTTAATTTTTAGAATCTATGGCTTCCTTTTTATCATAATTTTTTGTTTCGTTTGATAAGTTAATAACAAGAATATATACATATTTCGTATAATTATAAACATAAATTTTTCTGAGAACTTTTAAGATAATCTAAATATTATGCAAGACAATACACTATACAAACTTAAAAGCATGTCATTTCCATTAAAATAGTTTACTCAATATTTTCTTAGATATGATTTTACATTCGCAATTTAAAAAAATATTTAAGGAATTCTAATAATTAACTGTATGTAATAAAACTAATGTAGATTTATATTCGTATATAGTACATATGTATATCTACATTATAATGATAATTTGAAATATTAATTTTGTGCATTAATAATAATAATGAAATAATCATATTATGAAAATAGGAAAATTTTATACAAGAAATATTAACAGCAAGTTTTCTCCTCTCCCCCATGAACAGAACAAAAAGGAAAAAAGCGAAATGCTGCACATAGTTATGAGCATATTACGTGAAATATGGCATAACGATTTTTAGAAGTGTATTTATTTATTATAAGTAGCAAAATAACAATTCTTTTTCGAATAAATGGTCCTTAAAATGCGTTATTTTTAAAAAAATCTCTTAGTTATTTTTTAGGATATTAATAAAAGGGGAATTACTAAATCATTCATAATTTTTCTGTATATCATCTTGTATCGTTTTTAAAGTGAATTCTTTATAACTGGTTATTTATTTAATTTTTTTTGATAACTGATCATTTTATTTTAAAACTTCACTCATACTGAAATTGGGTACTTTAATACTGAGATAAAATAACATTACCCTCAGTGTTTGTAGAGGTCAAAATTACGACAATGCCTCGAATATGTCTTGGAAATATTCAGGATTGCAAGCCCGACTTCATGGGGAAAAAAAACCGCTATATTTGTACCATGTGCAGAACGTTCTTTGAATTTAATTGGCGTCCAAGCAGTAGAATGTAACAATTTACTTTGATTTTGTCCAAAATCTTTATAATTTTTTCTCATCATCAAACCATCGTAGGAATATACTAATATTTAATTTGAGCTGTGATAAAAATAAAAGTTTTCTGAAAAACCTATCAAAAACATGTTGACCAGTACGCGCAGATACATTTAAAGCTTTAAGCTCCGGATATTCAGAAATTGTCATGAGTCTAGATTGCTTGATTAATGATGAATATTCGACTTTCTGCTAAATAATTAAAAACTAAGATGAATGAATTAGAAGCTACTTTTTTAAACTATCCTTTGGAATGACAATTTTGACACGTATTGACAAAGTAACTCTATTTATCCTGAGTAAAAATATGGATTTGTTGAATGGTGTAAAATTATTAAGATAATTAGTGATATATATATAAAAACCAAAAGAGAATCTTTTGACTATTATGAGTGAAAAGCCATAATACGTGGTATAAAGGAGTATCAAAGTGTTTACTAGCGTGTAAGACAACGCAGTGTTAGGGTAACTTTCCTTGAAGGAAATAGAAACACCGACACAACGTTCGAAAACAGCCACAGCCAGAAATTTAAAATAGGATCCTTTTTACCAATAATCGACTCATTAATTTGCAATATGCAAACGCGTGGTAAAAAATATGAGGAGCTTTTTGAAATGTTTGGATTTCTTAAAAATACTTCTAATTTGGATGAGACAGAAATTAAAATAGCATGCGAGAAAATATCAAAATTTTACGATAAAGTCATTAATGGAGAGGAACTGAATTTGGAATGTCAACATTTCAAGTCATTTATGATCATTGATGGTGA
Organism: Nephila pilipes; assembly: GCA_019974015.1. Taxonomy (NCBI): domain Eukaryota; kingdom Metazoa; phylum Arthropoda; class Arachnida; order Araneae; family Nephilidae; genus Nephila; species Nephila pilipes. The sequence goes on from BMAW01124316.1 coordinate 256,599, forward strand.
AAAGCTGAAAAAAAAAGCAAAGAGAGGAAAAGGAAAAAAGAAAGATTAATAAAAAATATAATTCTGTAAATGCAGATGAAGATGAAGAACAGTTGTTGTATGAGAGGACTGGAATTGAGATCAACACATTCTTTACGTACATGTATAATGAAAGACTATTCAAAGTGTTAATAATAATAAGAACTATTCTTATCAATGATGATTATTAACGCGAGTGAGCTTTCACTTTCAGCTAAAACTGGTCAAAAATTAATTGAGAACTCGTATAACTCAATCACGTTTCAATAATTTAGACTTGAAGACATTGAAAATAAAATATTATTAACAATTCATTTTGAAGACATAATTAATGGTTTTTCGAATTTAAATGGAGAAAACGAATATTCACATAAAACCTCATTTTACTATGGATTGCTTTTACTGATCTGTACATGTATGTAAACCAAATTAGATTAAAGGGTCGCAGGTGGGGCCTATTTTTTCATAAAGGCCCAGGGCCTCAAGAAGTCTTGAGACGTCCCTGTTTACACCTGAGCATTATCAATTGAATTTTGAGTGTTAGGATGTGGGAAATTCTAATCAGCCTTTTTAGGGTCATTTTTTTCTAAAACGGCAAAATTATTTTCAGTTCGCAAAAAAAAAGTTGCAGTTGATATTGTTATTTTTGAGAATTTAGTTTTTTTACTTTTTTTGTAGTAAAACCATCTTGAGATGTTGAGTTATTACTTACAGTTAAATTTCGGGGGCTGATAATTGTTTTAGCAACGCGATTTCTAAATTTATTAACATTATGATTTATATTCTGAAGGCAGTTCTTTACTGGGCATAGAAAAGAAAAGTTAGCTCACCTGCTGTGCGCTTCATATCCTGGTCCAACTGAACCCGTTCATAGAGTCTAGCTTCTTTTATACAGATGTGTTCTTGAAGTAATGGTCCCTCTCTTCGATCAAAATTCGGAATTTCAAATTGGTTTTCCTAACCTCGTGGAAATCTAAATTTCTCTGCAATAATGAAATGTGGGCGCGTTTCTCAGCATTGCAATCGGGTTGCCCGTATCCATGTGCTCCTGCACTGACGAAGGCGTGGGAACAGCATCACTTCTTCACATTCACTCATGATGGCATCTAAACAGCGAAAAGATTGCTTCAAAAATTATGTCTCCTCTTAGTATTTACGGAGCGAGGTGCATCAGATTTTTCTCTTTAAATCGTCGCTAACCCATACATCAAAATGGTTCGTGTACCCAAGCTTCACAAAATGCTCGAAGGTGGTGGATTTCGATATTGATCACATTTCTGCTTATTTGTGTGTCATATACCGTTAATTATTCTCCCTCAGTTTCAATCTTCATCTATGTTAAGAGGGACTTGTTGGATGACAAAGCGTATAAAACTGACAACTAACGTATCATAACTAAATATTTTTTCAAATATTTCTGAGGTATCGTCTTTCAGAATCTGTACTGATGTTATTAATTTTCAATCGTCAAAAACACAACACACGCACGCACACATAATATATATATATATATATATATATATTTGTGTGTGTGTGCAATTTTTTATAAGCGTTTACTAGGTTATAAAGTAAAGAAAATTAGAATATATTTTGCATTAAAAAAAGCAGCAACTATTTTCGGCATTGAAAAATATCCCACTTAAATTCACAATTGAATCAATATGTGAAATATTATGCTTCTGTCCATAAAGTTAAAACATTCCAGATTATCACAAAGTTGCGTTATGCAGATTATTGCTAAGCATTTTGTTTTGTAATATAAATTAAAAAATTACTGAAGGCTTAATTATTTTTTAAATTTGAGTTTATAGATAATTAACATTAATCTTTTCTACATTAACATTAATTTCTCTACATAAATTATTATTTTTTAAAACTATTTAATCTTTTTTTTAAAAATTTACCAAAATGTACTTTCATTAAATAAATGAAAGCATAGAAATAAGTGATTTATTTTCATGTGATGATTAAAAGAATAAGAATATCAATGTGTGTATTTCTATTTTACGTTTTGTTACATTTTGTAAAAAAAGAAATCATTCATATATAAATCCAATTCATCTGAAATTCAAAACAGGACTTTTTTTTTACATTTCTATTTATAGAGAAGAAAATATTTTTTCATATAGGATATTAATGCTAATATAGTAACCGTTTTATTTTTTTAGTATGAATCAAAGTATGTTCTACCGCTATGAATTTCAACTCCATTTCATTATTGTAAGCAAAATTGAGTTTTTTAAAATTATTACACAAAACAAAAACAACTTTTCAAAAGTATTTACTTTACGATTATTGTCTTTTACTGGTTATTTTTATACAGATTTAATAATGATGTATGTATTTGTATCAAATGAATATTATAATGCATTGTGTGAAGGAATTTAAAAAAAAATATTGATCTTAAAAGAAAAAAAAAAGTTTATTTTGCTTATTTATTTTTTCATATTATTTGATTACATAATCTAAGAATTTTCAATATTGCTTAAATATTTTTTCGGACGAAATTTTTTAAGCAAATGCATATGAATCGCTTTTGTCCAATTTTTATTGAGTGGTTTATTCTTCAAGTACAGAATACTATTTGGAGAGAGTTATGATGCTACGCTATATTTACGGCAATAAATGTGATGTATGGGAACAAACACTGGAAGTAAATGAGTTGACTCTTCTCAAAATTTATGGCCTAACATAAATACTTAAAAGACACATACAAATTGACGTTAACGCATACAAGTTAGGAGATACGCTAAAAAGCAATTATGGGTATGAATAAGAAAACGTAGTCAGTTTATTTGACTCTCAAATGACATTCCCCTCCTTCCCATTTTAACTTGGTTTATTTAATTCAAATGATATTTTAGACTTTTCTTGATCTTTTAAAATGATTCTTATAAAATAATATACTATTTTAAAAAGAATAATCATCTTAGAAATTTTTTGAGAGTAGTTTATTTCAATTTCAGAAAACAAAGATATGATATATATTTCACAAACAAAGTTTTTCCCCATAAATGCATAAATTACTTGCTTCAACGAACATTCTTTTAAAAACACGATATGAATAATTAGAAAAGAAGAAATGAAAGAGCATTTTTTTCAATAAAAATGCTTGATAAATTTGGTTTTATTACTAATTTACATTTTCATTTAATTACTTTCAAAACCTCTACACATAAAATTCCTCCTTTTCCTAAAGCTTTTCTCTGATGAAGGAACATATTTTTTGACGATATTTTTACTGACTTGATGTTATTTAAGTATATATGATTTTGAGGACTTGTGTGTCAAGTGTCTACTTATATTTATGAAATTATTATTATTAATTGGAAATATTTTGAATTTGTAAACAAATAAGGCATCGTAAACATGTGTTATAATCTATTTCAATGAGTATTCTTTTTTTTTACTCTTATTTTATTAAATTTTCATTTGAAACATGGAATTATTGTAAGATTTGCAACTATTTCTTTGCTAATCATACTTATATAGTAGTTCAATTTAATGGATGAAAAAAATAGTTAGTACTTTTTTTTCAACATAAAAATTACAAATTTTGAAGCATATTATTATAATTTTTCCAGATATAATAAGTTGTTATAAAAGGTTTTATTATAATAGGGATATTAATAACTGCTTTGCGACAGCCAATATTTTTTGTAGCAATTTACCATGTATCATGCAACTAGCATATGAATGTCTTCACGAAGTAATTTAGGGAGCAAATTTATTTTTAGAAAGTTTGGCCAATTTTACAAATCCTTAGTCTAGCTGATGTCGATAAAATGCAATTACTCTTATTATATTAGCTTTGAAAAAGCATTTTTTAGAGTTTGTAGTATTTCCAGCACTAAAATGGTTAAGTAGAAATTAGCACATGAATTTATAGTGTTTGGAATATAAAGGGAGTTCGGATCATAAAATTTTATTTTATAAATTTACTCTCTAAAACTCTTCTTATTGATCTTACGAAATGTAACTTTTTGTCAGCTTGTATGCAAATTATCACGTTTGTGAAATGATAGTTTAATAAATAATATCTAATTTACATCACTATGTTTTTTTGTGAAAGTATTTTAATTATTTATTTAAAAGTCATTTTATGCTTAAACTACTGTAAGTTTTTGTTTGAACTTGTTAATAAAATAGCATTGCTTATAGAATTAAAAAACGAAAATCATTCGGAATTTGTCGTTGGTAAAATACAAATAAGAAATAAAGTAATCCAATAGTATTTAGTAGCTTAGGACTGGTTGCGTGGTGGCGTAATACTACTGATTTATATTCAAGTTGAAAGTAAATATGTCTACTGTTTAATTAATATATCCGATATTATTTAGAGATTCTTACAATGCATCAATAATTTTATGTCATATTTAGTCACATATCGATATTAATTTTGTAACGAAAAGCCCATGCTTTTAGTAACCTCGAAATCAGTTTATATGCTAGACTAAATTAGAAAATACTTTGAATTCCACATGCAAGATTTTCAGTATAATAGCGATACGTTATTTGAATCTCAGATTAATGGTGCTGAACATAATGCTCGTGAAAACTAAAGTTACTCTTAGATTTTGTTTGCTAAGGAAAATAATATTGAGTAAATTATCAGTTTACAGTAGTTGTTGCAAGCATATGTAAAGTATATAAAAAAGTAATGAGATATCATGACTTTAGTGTACTGAAGAAAATCAATAGTTCCCTCAAACGCATTTAAAATCGAAATTTACAACTGGTCCCTGCAATTCAAAAAAAAAACTATGAACGATTTCGTCTCCTACTTGTGCTGGTACACAAAGCACTTCCTGTTAAATATTGAGGCTGGCGCGGAAGTATCTTGGAAAACGGCCGGAAAGGAATAGAAAAGACAGGAGAGGCGAGAAATATCCCGGCATGAGGGTAAAAAGTAAATAAATATAAAAAGAACTAGATTTTCGGGATCAGCAAATCAAACGAAGCAAGAGATATAGAGGACGAAATGTTCAACCGGGACTTTTGCTGAACAAGGAATTTTTTTTTTGTTCCTAAGTTTAAATATTGCTGTCCTGCATAATTTAGCAGAGAGGGTTTCTACTGCATTTGCATACCCATTTTAAATGCTCGTGGATAACAAGAAAAATTCTTCTGAATATTGGAAATTAGAGGCTTGGTAGAGGAAGCCGCGCGTCTCTTACATTTGAATAAATAGAATTAAAAAAACCTGAAAAATTAAATAATGGGATTGTACTTTAGTTTTACAGGTCAGCAAAAATATGGCATTGGTGGTAAATGTGTTAAGTGATTTAAAAGAAGAACTTTTACTTTTCCTTTGTTCGGAAGTCCGTAAGTGATTCACGAATTATCCAGTAATTTATGAGGGATATTATTTAACTGGCTTGTAGGTTACAATATTTATATTTCCTAATTTGATGTATATGTTTTAAAAACAATATAAGGTTTTATTACTTATGTACTTGACATATACCAATATTTTCACGTCTAAAAAATTTCGTAAAATAAGCATTTTTTATCTCTATTGTTCATCCTATAATTTTAATGTTGAATTTGATTAGCAATAGAGTGAAATTACCCAAAACTATTTTGACTAAAAGCAGTTTGTAAATGAATTACATCAAAAGTAAGATTTTACACCTCATTGAGTTTTATGTTTAATCTTCATTTACAAAATTTCTACTTTTTCCCTCCTTAACTTCACTAAGAATACAAATACACATTAGAAAAAAAAGGTAGTTTATACGGGATAACCCTTATTTTAACATTCTTTTAAATCTGTATTCAGTCGAAGATAGGGACAGCATTCCAAAGACGAAATGAAAGAGCATTCATCAACAAATATATAATATTTTAAAAATAGATATGAAATCTAAAATATTTTAAGTCTTGAATAAAGCTGAGTAGTAGAAGAAAGTGCAATTAATATTTATTGTTTTGAATATAGTTTGAAGAAAGTGATGTAACATTGATCATAAATATATTGATCCATTTATTGAAGCATTGCAATCCTCATATTAAATAATTTAGTAATTTAAACACTTCGGTTGCATTTGGAGAATGTTTAATAATTTCAAATTAATATCGATCACTGAATATGCACTTAAAGTATCAATCTATTGCATATATATAAAAAAAAAATGAAAGTACCATCTTGAAACATAAAAAAGAAGTTACTCTTGTATATTTTAAATGACATAAGGGTGCAGATTTGGCTTAAAATGGCTTCTTAAGATAATGTATTAACTCAAACGACTATGCAAGTTTGAAAACATTTAAACTTTTATCTGTAAAAGCAATATAATATTTCTATGTCATTCAGTGAATATTAACACACGATATAAACAAATTAAAAAATAAAAGAATTAATTAAAAACTGTAAGCCACCAGTTTCAATAGGAAACGTATTAATTATCATGAAAAAGTATCAACTTTTAAGCGTTATACCATACTGTAAGTGTTTTCCTCATTGTATATTATGAATGTAATTATTTTTGATGCAAGACATCGAAACTTGGCGATTTTTTTTTAATGCTATTATTATTTTTCTTTTTTATCAACACATAAATAATGCCTATATTTATATGTTTCATAGTATCAACACTTCATTAACAATTATAGCGCCAAATGTAGTACTTAATAACTCGATCGTGGTGGTAAAATAAGAAAAATTCTGAAGAAACTTTATGCTGAGGAATAAAATTGCAACATCTTTTATTGAATCATTATAAAAAATTTGTAACAATCGTTAACAGTAAATCTTTAATACACAAATTATAAATTTATATTGAAAATTAATTGTTTTCTTAACTAAAATACTATTTTGATTGGATTGGAGTTTGAAGTAAAGAAGAAAAATTAATTTACATCACCCAAGCCTATATTTCCATCTATGCGTTATTTAAAAAAATATTTTATAAATATATTCATTGTATTTAAAAACTATTTTACTACTCAATTAAATTGAAATGCATGATAACAGAATTTTAATTGAAACTTGGGCGGATATATAAACATTTTAAAAAACAAACCGTAATCAGCTAATAATTATAAGGCTCAAACATCTCTATTTAAGACTAAACTTTAAAAGGATAGTGTACATAAACTATAATTTTAATAAAATTATGTAGGGAATGTAAAGGTTTTCGGTGGTATTAAGGATTTAAATATATACTTAATTCTGCATTTAATACCCTTATCCTTCATTGCACTTTTAACTTCTGTGAAAACAATACTTTTCTGTTTATAATTTGATTCCCTCCATATTCAAAATCATCTAGATCCAATACAAAGTAGTATTTCGGTAACAAGCTATATCAACTCACCGCAAACTCAAATCAGGAATAGAAATCCTTCTGCAGGTTGATTTGCATTTCTCGCCCGAGGCTGCAACCCGATTTGTGTGTGGATGACAAATCCCTTCGCAGTGTTAATCTTGAAACTGCTGCGGCAAGAAGAGGTGGAATTAGGAAGGATTCTAGCTCTCTGTGTAAACAGATTATAAACCCTTATCTTGAGTGTCATGATTAAAACTCAACGAGAGTTCATAAAGTGTTGTTTAAAGTTGCATATTGATTTAGTAAGATTATTATTTGGATAATAAGGGGCTGTGTATTTATTGAGTTTGCGGCTGTTTGTAAATAATGTTGACAGAATGGACTTTATATAGTGAATAAATAGAAAATTGCTGATTCCAAAAGTTCTATTTACAAGAGATTTTTACAAAATGAATATTTGCTTAAATATTTGTAGAAAATATTTTGTTTATAATATTAAAAATGAAACATTTTATTATGATAACTGCTGTCAAACCAAACTTTTATTTATTATGAGTATAATTTTTTTGAAAAAATATTATTTTTTAAGAAACTATTTTATTATTCTTTTCATATAAAGTTATCAAATGTAAATGAATTTTGCACTTAATAACTGCATTAAACATAAAATTTCAGGTTTATGCTTATGAATTAATTTGTCTCTTAAAAAAATTAGTAAATAGTTTACTTTGTAGACTAAATTAAAATTTTTAAATCATAACCTCCCATTAAATTTATGATATTTTAATTTTTTTGCAAGCGATGTCTTTTTGATAATATTAAATTATAGAATTTCTTATATTTAATTTTATTATGAAAGACTACTTCTATTAAAATCATTTGAACTTCCTCATTTATTTCAACATACATAATATGCTTTCGAAATTTAGAGAAAAAAAAATTGCTGAATAAAAAACTCAATTAACTTTGAAATCATGTTTCACAAAATACATTTTAATGCCTCTAAGAAATTATTTTAAGTTTGAAATTTTCGTACTCTAGCGCATTTAACTTAAAAAGGGTTTTTCCTTAATGGCATACATCACTTTTACCTCATTACTTAAATATGCTTTTTTTTCTACCCATAGTATAATCAAGAATTTAGAGAGATTTATTATAAATATTTTTGATAATCTTATATTAGTAAGAAATGCCATCATAGGTCGTGGTCATGAACAAGCGACCTATGTTGGTTCCTTCAAACTGTTTGAGTCTTGATGCCATCAAAGACCCACCGTGTAGCGAAGCTGATGCACATTGAACTTTTGGAGACTGCAAGATTTTCCAATAGCGCGGTGTGAAAGATTGGTGAATGTAGTTACAGCTCAGGTGCAATCCTCGTTAAAATCGATCTTGACAGAGGTTAAAATTATGAGGTCACCCGTAGCTCTTGTGCTGCTGTTAAGTAAGATGTTAATAAACTAACATAAAATAATAGTGTATAAACTGAAAACAATGTCAATGAAAAAATATTTTCATAAATCTTACTTAAAGAAATAATATCATTTATGTCACAAAATGAGTTAACATTCAGTCGTATATTTTTCTAAAAATAAAATACAAGTGTAATTAATATAGAAGTACAGTAAAATCTAATTATTACTTTTAAGTTTATTTTATAATTTTTAAAACGTATCAAACAATAAACTTTCTTCTATTTTACATTTAGTATTTGTATATATTCAATAATTTTTAAACTATTTTACTTTCCTCGACTATCTAATTATACACCCATAGTATCCTTCAACAAGAAAAAAATTAAAATTATTATTTATAATAAATGGGGTAAAACATCCAATTAAAATAGTAGCTGTCTTTCTTAAGTCTATTTCTACTACCTGTTAATTGCGTTCTTACTGCTTCCAAAAATATTCCCATAAACATTTTAAATTGATTCATTCCACAAGTTTATGTACCATTTGTGGTAGAATAACAGTAAAGCATCGACTCGTATATATATGAAATAGTTTAAGCATAAAGAAGAGATAACTATGCATTCTGCATTTTAATTCATTATGCTGAATTTGCATCTACTATTGTTGATTTGAGTGGTTTTATTTAGCTGAAGCTTAGAGAAACCTACAATATTGTAAAGTTATAAGTATTATCCCAGAGTTATAATAATCAAATCATATTGTTACGTTTCATTTATTGTACAGAATATAATAAAGTTTTAATTATTGCTAAGAAGAGAATTGGAAGCTTAGTTTTCATTTATTATTCTTATGATTTCTCTACAGTCATCATCCAGAGTTATATATTTCTCCCAGTGTTTCTTTATATTTCGAAATCCTTTATTGTAGAACTCAATAGATTTAACTTTCTTCTTGACACTGCAGCTTAATCCAATCTACGGCTTCCCTAAAAACAAACCAAAAAAAAAAACCCATTAATAACAGGCATGTACAAAATTATTTACATAAAAAATTAATTCATATACAGAGTAAATTTTATCCAAACATCTCTTTTTCTTCTTAGAAAAATCAAAACCTTACAATATCTTTTTGTACAATTGCCGTTTAACTTAAAAACGTATATTGATCAAATGAGGAATAACTATATATGTATCATAAATCAGTAAATTTTGCACATTTGAACAAAATTTTTTACTATCCCTCTTTTGTTTTTTAAAATTTATTTATTTATTTTTTTATATTCGAAACAATTTTGGAAGATAATTGTGATTAAACAACTTGAATAAATGCAAATAAATGAAAATAAAAGCAGCAAATTCAAAATGTTTTTTTTTCCTTAATTTCTTTCCTGTTTCTGAATACAACCACTGTGCAAAAAATATATTTAATATTTAAAAAAATATTTTTATAATTCATGTACAAATTTTAGAAGTTATAATTATTTTAAAATGATTAATGACAGGATTTAAAATATAAAGAAATATGGACTTTTAGAAAACTGGAAGACACTATAAAATTAAGATGGAAAATGTTATTCTTATCTTAAAAATATATAAGCTTTTGAAACATATTTCCATTATAAAGTTATTTTTTAGGAAATGTAATGCCACTTTTAGTACAAGTACCAGACATGTAAAATCCTCAATTTTATTTCTTTTTCTCCGCCAAATAGAAAGAGAATAAAAGAGAAAAAAAAATGGACAAAAGTTCACCGTTACAGTTTGTGGAAAACCTCTTAAAAACAATGTTCGGTCACCTATTACATGCTGTACTTTTCAATTTTTGCGCTCAACCAAGAAGAAAGTTTTCGAGAACTTTTACATCGTAAAAAGAATGCAAGACCTGATGATAAATTGCCTTCTTTTGCTAATTTCTAGACAATTCTTCCCGTCTCCTATGAGTAATTACATGATGTAAAGTAGATGTTAAATTGCGCTGAAAGTCATTCTCTCAAAGATGAAGAAGGGAAGAAAAAATGCCTATGCATTCGTTGTTAAAGATGAAACATCTTCAATCTTCTCAAAATGTTTCTCAAGAATAAAAGCGTTGTATTAAGTAATACTTATTTGAAAAGTTGTGATACGTACTGCTTTGCCATTAATTGTCTAGCTATTTCAAATGAATTTTATTTTCTCTTTCCCTTCTCATCTATTGGCTCAAATCGAAAGATAAAATAAAGTTATCTATAATATGAAATAAACTGTAATCCATAAAAGATATAAAAAAACACATGCATCACATTAGTGCTGCAGAGAGGTTCTGAAACAAGTTAAGTCTGCATTAACAATACTTACACTTTCAATTATTAAATTTTAAATTCTAGTCAAGCTTTATAATTCATAAAGTTTTACTTTATGGATATCTTGCAAATAGCATTTTAAATAGATGTGAATAGTTAAGTTTAACTAGATTATATTGGATCGTCTTAAGCCTCACTTTATAACTTTTAATGTGTTCCATTAAACATCAAGTGAATGTAATATTTGTTGCCACAATTTATATTTAAATTCTTTGGACGGAGTAGTTTTTAAACTTAAACTTATCTCTTTGCAAACTATGGATATTTATCCTGATTACATTCGATTTTTACAGAAAACCACAGAGCATTTTATTTTTAACTATGTTCGACTAATATGTGACTTTAATGTTTTAATTAAGATTATATGGAATATATATATATAATAAAAGAACATAATTGAAAATAAGAATTAGTATTACACATAGTTCTAAAAAGAGTTATACAAATACAGATTTAAAATTAAAAATTTAGAAAACACATTGTTTATCGGTAATATGCAAATGTTTACATCAATAATTAATGCCAAGCAAAATATCCTTAATTTAAAGCTTAGCAAAAAACAGAAGAAAATTTCATTCGCAAATTAGCTGTAATGACGTTAAAAACATAAAAATGATATATGAGCCGAAATCATAAATTCGTAGAAGCTTTTTTCTTTGCGGTCTCATCTGAGAAATTCAGCTTCTTTTTGAGAAAATGTGGCTTGTAAATGTCACAACAACGTAACCCATGGCTTAGTATAATGGCATAATATAGGGAATCTTGAATATGTACAAAGACAAAGAAGTATAGCCGACATAGTTGGATGCAATACATGTTATTTCAAGACTATGGAATTGATTCCTAGAAACAGAGATGTTAAACAACTACCATAGCAAGATGGTTCACGTGTTACTACAGCTACTAATGACTAATATATCCTGTTAACGACACGTCAAAATAGAACACACGATGCTACCCAATTGTGAAAACAGTTGCTTTTACAACAGGACAAAAGGTGCTTGGTCGAACAGGCTTTATTCAAAGGGTATGTGAGCATGTAGATCAGTGGTGTATATACTGTTTCCTCAAGACACGGTGAAGTCTAAAAATTGTGGGCTGCTGAACATCGAGATTGGGTGCAATATAATTAGAATCAGGTAACGTTTACTAATAAGTCTTATTCAGTCTAGGGTAAGACTACCAACGTGTCTTGAAGCGGAGAAAAAGGAGCATTCCAAATGGCCTCACATTCCTTAGAGAAAGATTACAATACAGACGTAGTAATTTGATGGTATCAACTGGAATTTATATAGATGGAAGCATAAATCTGCATTGTATTCCGAATTGCATTTTGATGATCCATGAGTACGCAGGCGAGATACTGAGACCTCATGACGTACTTTAAATTACAACCATAGATAATTCCTCTTTTTAATGGATAATAATGTTTGACTTCACACAGCACGTTTTATGAAGAATAATTTTGAAGCCGTAATAATACAGCTTATGGAGTGACCAACATAACCTCCAGACATAAATCGAATCGAGAATGTTTATTGGGCACGTTTGGATGATGATTATAGTATCAAGACCAAAAGGCACTTTTTATAGCCGGGACATGGATATTGTTTTTATTCAGGAAAAGAACCGCATTCTCTATAGTTTCAGCAATACTCTTATCGCATCGATGCAAAACAGGTGTACAGCAGTCGTAGCTGTTCTAGGGGACCAAGCACTATATTTAACATCTCGTATCGTTTCTAAAAGATTCTTGGTTTTTGACGTTCACTTGCCACCAAATTGTTCCGCTGAAGCACCTTTTCATGTTATATCCTTCATTTCAAAGAATTAAAATTCTCATGCTCTCACACAATCTTTTGAAAATATTTTTTTGTGTTGAGTTTTTTTACATGTTTACTTTTCCTTATATGCCCTTGCGTAGTCGTCTTGATGGCCTTGCATGGCGCTCTTGAGTTATTTACGTGTTCCTCTAATCGCTTTGAGTAGTGTAATACTGAAATAATAAATTTATGAATAAAAACGATTAATAGGTTTCCCTTTAATACTTTAATATCTTAATTAATTTCTAACTCATGCTTTTATGTCTTATTTCTAATAAAATAACTTTAAAATTTAGTATAATGTATAAAATAGTCAAATGATGAAGAAAATAATTACAAACTAACTAATAATATATGAACTGATTAAATTTAAAAATAATACTGGATTAATTAAGAAATAATAGCATAAATATCATAAATTTTTAATTTTTGCACATTTGATCTCATTTTAGATTATATATATATATATATATATTTGCATTCACAACAAATATGAAAGATTATTTTAATTTAGTGATGTGAATGATAATAATTTAATTATCACACATATTTCTAGTATTAGTTTTCACATTTTTTTAATAAATATTTGACTTATAAAGACTTATTATAAAATAGAAGTTAGTCCTGTATTCTTTAGCAAGCAAACCGTATAGTCTAATTGTATAACTTTATAAATAAATTGCTTTTTGCTTTTAAACTAAAATTACTGAATAAGTTCCAATAATAATTATTTTCCTGTAGAAATCTAATTTTTTTTTTCTGCTTTCTAACTGTTTTTTACTCCTTGGTGTTGTTTCATAATTAAAACTTCAATATGGTATATTCAATTCAAAAGTGTTTACAACTGATATCTTATTATAATGTATAAAAAAAATTATGGTAATTTATTATTCCTTCAAATTATAATTCATCATAACAATAAATATTTGAATTAAAAATAAAATGTATTTCATTTAAAAAATATATATATTTTTAAAAATTTTTCTAAGAACATGTAAAAAAGTAATTCTATAAAGTTTATTTATTTAATGACTCTTGAATGTGTAGTTTTGCTATTTAAATCTAACTCGATATACATTCATGTGAAAAATAGTTTATTTGCATAATTTGATACATATTGATAATTTAATGCCTTAAAATATAGGCAATATTTAGATACGCGTTGATTTGCATAGTATACATAGTTGTATTATATTTAATCTAAATTTCAAAATGCTCTCTTTCTTAACAAAAATGATTAACAAAAACTGTTCTTATCGCTAAACATATGCGTGCGTGTGTAATGTTTAATGTCATATTAAAATTAAAACTTAAGGTAACCTAAGTAACTTTATATATTTCTTTCAATTTTTTTGAATTAATTTAGTTTTCTGAAGCGAAAATTAAATTAGTATATTCTTTTCAGAAATCTCATCAGAAATAATTTTTCTGGTCTCGCCTTGAATTTTTTCTTTTCAGGACAAGAAATCGACACAAAAGAATCCAATGAACTGTAAACTCTTTAACATAATTTCATAAACAATGGAAGTTTTCAGCGTGAAATTAATATCGCCTCTTACTTGGTAGAACGTAAAATGAAATTTAACTGCTTTACTGAAACTCAGGGTAAGTTTTTAATCTCCGGCGTAGAAAAATTATTAGCTGTCGTATTTTTTAATCTACCGCGTTAAGTGGCAGTTACATCATTTCCATGCATGAGGTGTTTTTTTGATTAACTTTCTGTACAGGAGACTGAACAAGTAAATCTTATCTCAGCATTTTCCCAGCATTAAAATAAGCCGGTTATTTAAAACCAATTAGATTTTGTAATTACAGTACGGAGCAAAGGGAAATAACCTTTTTTTCCCCTTCGTATGTTGTTCGCGGAGCATCGTGTGTAGGTAATGAACCCTTCACTTATTTTTCTCTCTCATGAGATTAAAAATTTACGAAGATTCAATATTTCCTAAGGAGCACAGTTGAAAACTATTTTAAATGTATAAGCTCTGGCGCGTTATATTACATAGTTATAAATATATATATATATATTTGTGATTTATATTTATTTTTTTAATACTGAAATTATTCGTCACAGAGACTTCTTTACATTTTAGCAACTTACTTTGTTAAATTTAATCATGTTTAGAAGAACTGTTTTGTTGACATTAATCTCTTTAAGCCTATTGAACATGAGTGGTTCTTCAAAAGTAAATTTTCTATTATTTTCGATTTTTTTTAAGTCATCATATAATTTCTTTAATTATGTTTATTTTGAAAATTGTTTAATTTTGTTTCCAACATAGTTAATAGGAAACTATCTTTTCTTGTAAAATATTTGAAATAATAAATGCAGCTTAAAATAATTGTATCTAAATCATAGGAATTCATATGTTTCATAAAAGCTTCACGTATTTTTTTTTTATTTCATAAGTAGTAATTCATTTATCCCAATTATTTTTAATTTTAAGTAAAATGAAAGTAGAAATAATGATTATCCTCAATTATTATTACTTTTCCCAGATTTAAGTTAAAACAAAGAGGGCGTAGATATTTTTGAAGCAATATTTTTGATGAGAAAGAAAAAATATTTACATAATATTCGAAGTTCTTTGAAAAATTGCTTAAATAATGTATTTTTTAAACGGTAATGGACAGTATTCATTAATAGAATTATATGAAATGATTGCATGTATTTTGTTGAAATTTTTTTACTTCCTGCGTTTTAAAATTTGCTAAATCTGTTAGGTTCTACGAGCTATAAAAACTAATAGGATATGCAATGATAATGGATTGTGAAATACTTGTTTAAATTGGTAAAAATTTTTAAACATTTTTATTTCATCCGCATTCCTATTTAACTACCAAAGAAACATTTTTAATTTGAAGTAAGTATAAGATATACATTCTAAAAATGAAAATTGCATAAAATGTTTAAGAAGTTTTAAAATAATATTGCGGGCAGAAATGAATATCTTCAATCAATGTTGCGTGAAATCCGTATGAAAGTAAAAATTATTTCTTAAAATAAATATTGCAAAATCTTATGTCGTAATAAATTACAATTCATCTTCTTTAAGCATAAATACTAGCTTATAAATAATTTAATATTTTAATAATAAAAAAATGCTTCGAATACCATTTTAAGTAATCAATCAATCGAGTTTCTCATTTTGTTACTGTTGATAAAGTTAATATTTAGCTAAAAATGTTTGGCTTTGTAAATTTATCTGAGGAGTCTTATTATTCATTTCTGGGAATAATTTAATTTTGTGCGATACAGCATATAAAAATAATTTACTAAGGAAGTCATTAAGTAATATATATTCCTTAAATATCCTCAAACGCTCAATAAGGGATGTTTATTTTCTTCTTTTACGGCTTTCATTTTTGGCGATTATAAGCAATATGATGCCGTACCGTACTGGAAAGAGATATGCTCGAAGTTTTTCTATAAAGGTAAAATTGTTCAGTTTTTTTTAGTTAATTTTTTTTTACAAATGTACATAATAATAGTTAAAGATTTCTTTTATGTTTAAGTTTATTTACTTTTACTTAACGTATTTGTTTCTTTTCGTTTTTTTATTTTTTTTTTTCGTTTTTTTATTTTTTTTTTATTTTTTTTATTTTTTTTTTATTTTTCTACTTTTGATCGCTTATGGAAATTTTATTATTCTACGTCAATTCTATTAATTATTGTGTAATTATTGATGGTCGGATGCTTGAAATTAATTTAAACAACTCTTCTCATTCAAAAGTTTGGGACGGTATTTAAATTACTTTACCTCCTAGTTTATTTCTCTTCAATCCTTTTCTCTTTACTTTTGCACTGTTCGGGGGTAGTTTCCTATTTAATCAGATTTTATTTGGATTAAATAAAACAATGAGGAATAATATTGCTTCAGTAAATTTATAGCCTTTTTCAGTATAATACATTGTATATTTTTTAACTGAAGATAATTTTTTAAATTTTATTGTCTTTGTTATTTTGATATTTTACTCATTTTTTTCAAATAGTTCTGTAATATTTTACTTTTTTTAATTTTAAAGTTTTCAAAACTTGATTACACACACACATTATTTACAACAGGAAACATCCAACAAAAAATTAGGAAAGCCATTTTATATTTAATTACGTTAATATATAACACAGATATTTAACACCTTTAATTATGTTCTTTTTCAATTATTTTTTTCTTGCACAATAACACTACAAACATATTTATATCACTTGAATTTCACCAAAAATTGCATAAACGTATTTTTCATACACGATTTAAAGTTTTGCCCATTCAAATAAATTCGTATATTATTATTTAGAATTGCAGGAATGCTTGAAATAAAACAGAGAAATATATTCCAAATAATTTTACAATTAAATGTTTATATTTAAATCTACCTAGATATTTACTGAATTAGTATGCATAATACAACTATATTGCATAAATCTTTCTTAATAAAGGCAGTGTGTACATTCTATAATTTATTTGTAAATACTCTTTCATGTATATGTTACCATAAATAGTACAAAATCGTAAGATTTCTATATCAAACACACACGCACGCACGCACATACACACACACACACATATATATACATATACATTTAATTAACACGGTTCACCAATATACTTCTTTATGCGAATTTTTGGTTTCAGCTCGAATCCATCCAATTTTTTTTTTTAATTCTAATGTTTAACAATCAGAGGACTGCCGATTTATGCCCTCACATGTGTGAGTGACTTGGTTGCTTGTTTACTTTGCATTCTGGAGTTACGGGGAAAACTCGAATTTGTTATCACTTTTTTTCTTTATTTCTTTCTTTGTAATTCAACTTCAACACATCATTTCCTTCTTCAGTCATTGTCAGCGAAACTCGGGTTACACTGCGAATAGGGGGTAAATATAACCAACGAAATTCGCCAAATTTGGTGAGGAAGGAAAAAATGCGCGTGAAGTCGGAGATGAGGCTCAGATATTAACAGTTGATTTAATTCGCAAGGGCTTGAAATTTGCTAAAAGTATGGAACAATATTTTCTTACTCATGATCCTGATATAGAGCGTGCATTAAGATTTCAACATAATCTTCAGTTTAGTGTAGCAAGATATCAATAATTATACAAGCAACTAGTGAAAAAAAAACATTCGCTAATAACAGACTTTGTAACAAAAACACAACAACAATAGAGGTCGTTAATAACGAACAAAATTCTTCACTTGAATCAAAGTCGACAGCTGTGCTAGACATACCTAGCTCATCTACTGATGATAGCATTTTTGTTCCAGTTTGCAATAAACGTACATGCTTGTTATTAAATAGCAATAAATAGTTTTTAGTAGTTTTATTCCTAATTTCAATTTGAATTTTAAATGTTGTGTAAAACCTACAGACTGAATTTTCACTGTACGCTAATTTTATTTATTTATTTATTTTTTTTTAAAAAAAAAAAAAACCGAATTGTTTTTATTTTATAAATATTTAATATGAATTTTATTATTACTTTTTTTGTACGGTTTTTTGGAAAAATATTTAGAGATTTTCCTCTTACACGATTTTTTTAAGTTGTGCAATATATCCCAAATTTACCATATGTCGCATGTATTTATTACAAGGTTATTAAGGAACGTATCTACCGTGTAAAAAAGGAGCTGTGTATGCGCATATACACAGCTATATAGAGTATTATATATATATATATATATATTATATATATAATACTCTATCTTCATTATTAATACTCATATAATTTCAGTATTTTATTAAATTTTTGACTTAAAAAAATAATTATTTCGCAAAGCATCAGATCGAAAATTTAATTTCGTTTTTTACATACTTCACCTTACCCTTATAAACTGTCTTGATCCTTCACCAACTTCCAATTATCTATCTTCTTCGAATAATTCGAGTGCGAGTTCATCCCCTTTCTCCTCTAAGGATTCTAGTTCTGAGAATAATTGGCATAATAACGGCTGGAGTTTGGACAATTCTGCTAACACTAGTCGTTTGTCAACGTCAGAGCATTCTTCGGCTAAATCGGAATTACGATCTTAAATTGCACGTCGTTAGAGCGGAACCGGTTCACTGTGGCAAGGTGATAAAGCCACAATGCGTAATCCTTTGTCACCAGGAAGATATTAGTCCTCTCTCCTCCTCTCATTTTAAGACTGCGCCCAGGAGTTCCTCTTCAGGTATTAACGGTTTTAAAATGAGAACAGATGAAGATCGCGTGAGATAAGGTATAGGAAAAGCTTCGCAGTTCCATAGGTAGTTTTCGAGATGGTGAGAAAAGTGTCGATGGGTACTTTTGATGGTAGTGGAAAGTATTTTAGACGTTATACTTAAGATATAAAGTCATTTTATAGACATTTTAAGCAAATGCTTATATTGAGAAATATTTTAGTACAATTTTAATTGCAAATTTTAAAGGGGTATGAAATTGGTTTTAGAGTTTATGCATGGAGATTTAAACTTATTTAAATATCCTTATTCACTAAATAAGAGTTCAGAAACCTATTCTATTTCACCCATTAAATTGAAGAAACTAATTATTTTTGAAGAATTACAATTATATCTTATAATAAGTATGACACAATAATAAAATGTAGAAATAAATTTTAATAAAGTTAGGTAATTTTCAATAAAATAAAATCTAAATGAACTAACAAATCTTAATTAAAAGAATATTAATAATACACAAAGATCAAAGTATACGTGAAACATACTCATAAATATTCGGCCTGTTTAAATAAATATCGAAATTACTTTTTCTAATGCCTAGGAATTCGACGTCATATATGCTAAATATTATTTTAATACTTATTTAAGAGTATGATATGAATGGATTGAATATGTGTAGTAAGTTATCGAATGTAAGATTTCAGATTTCAGTCTTTGGTTCAAAATACAAACTTTTCCACTAAACGTCTAATGTGTAGCTATAGCTCTGTAATGTTAAGCCCTGCTTTACTTACACTATCACTTTAAAATGATAAAGTCTTAAAATGTCTCATTATTTCACATCTTTTCAGTATTTATGTAACATAATTTGCTTAACAATAAAGTTATTAAGTACTTCTTCCATAATTTCACCACTGAAACTTATAATTCACTAAAAGAAGTGTATGGGAATGAATGCTTATAGCATGCACGTGTATTTTAGTAGTTTAAACGTTTTAAAGACGGTCGAGAAGAATTTCGAGAAGAAGATTCATGCCCTGGTCGCTCTTCCATGTCAAAAATAGAAGACAATATCGCAAAAATCAGTAATCTGGTTCGATTTGACCATCGGCTTAGTATTCGTGAAATTACTGAGACTGCAGGAATCATCAAAGAAAAAGTACGGCACCTTTTTACATTATAATTTTAATATGCAAAAAAGTGTGCCAAAATAAAGCCAAAAATTCTCACTTTCGAACAATAAGAAGCTCTCAAAAATGTTTGCACTGACATTTTGAATGCGATTGAAAATGAACCAAACTTATTGGAAAGGATATTAACGAGGGACGAATTGTGGTATCTATGATCCTGCAACAAACCGCCAATCTATTCACTGGATGAGCCCATCTTCACCGAGACATGAAGAAGCTCGAATGAGCTAATCAAAATTCAAAGCAATGATGATTGTTTTTTTTTATTTGATATTCATGAGATTGTGTACCTTCAATAGGTTCTTGAAAGTCAAACTATCAATCAACATCATTACCTTTACGTTTTTGCTAAACATCATTAATGAAAAAGGAAGAAAAAGAGTTGTTGAAGCTCTGTGAAAGAGAAAGCGGCACCCGTCCTCACGGAGCTGACAGAAAAAGACTTCCAGCAGTGTTTTGAACAATAGAAAAATCTCATGGAGTATTTCGGGGATAGAGGAAAAGGGTGTATACTAAAGGTGATAGTAAGTAAATAGGAATGATTTCAAAATAAGATGTTTTACAACGTCAGTTTCGTTGTTCAATAGGCACACCTTATACATATCAGCAAGATATAAATAGTTCCTTTTGGAAACATATAACATTTTAAGAGTCTTTGAAAAGCCTCAAAGAATTGGAAGAAAAAACTAAATAGTTAAAGAAATAAACAAAAATCAAATTAATATTTAAAAATTCACTCAAAAATTTACTTAAATAATCGAAACAATCTAAACTTTAAGACCAATAACCCAAAAAATTAAAATAAACTATTTAAGAATCAAACATTTTCTAGCAAAGCAAAATGATAGAAAAGCCAAAACTTAGAAAAATGGAAATAATGTAATTATTATTGTTCCATGCTTTAGAATGGAATAATGAGTGTTATAACTGGTAACTACATATTTAACTATCCCACTTCAGTGAGTTACATTTGTAAGATGGTGACGAACCAAAAATCAGAAATTCAGAGACTTAACTTTAGAAAAAAGAAAGAAGACAAATATAAGAAACGTATTCAATAACAATTAAATAATCATCTAAAATATTTTAATAGCAAATGATTATCTTAACTATAAATAGTTATATAATATATATAATACAGAAAACTGTTTGCTCTCAAAAGTATTTTCTTAATTAAATTTTGAATTATTCTCCATAGAAAGCGCATCTTATAAAGTATCTTAAAACTGTACATATTTTGAATATGAAACGATATGTTAAAAGTTCATATCTTGTCTAAGATCTGGGAGTGATGATATATGTGTACCCATAAGGATATTTTAATAATAAATGCTCTATTGAATTAAATGATCATGTCTATTTTCTTAGATATGTCGAATGTGCTCAAAAATTTTTAAACTTTATAATTTTTAAATTAGTTTGCTGAAATGTAGCTGTTTATCTTATTTCCAATTTTACGTTTCAATAGTTTTCTACTATAAGCATTATTTTATTAATGACTTCAATTAACGTTCCACAAGGAGTAATCAGGAAACATTTTAAAAGTGCGAATTCACTTAAAAATCTATTTGTTAAAAGTTCTCTTGAAAAGAGAACTCACGATATCATCGGTCTTAACGATCTGAAAACCGATAAGCACTTTACTTCTGGTAATGTAGATGGGGACTGATAGCCCAGCACACATCCTCCTTCATTCATCGTCGAAGCCTGCCAAAAGCATATCGGAATTTCCACAAGTTCGAAGTTGTTTCAAAGGAAGTTTATTCATTTTCAGCAATCATTCGATACGCGAGATCACAAATTTAGTTGTTTCCCGTTTATTTTAGAAAATTAAGTATAGATTTCAGATCAACCTCGCAAAAGAGAACATCTCTTAAAGCTAATAAGAGGATTGAGTGCTGAAGAAATTTGTTGAATCTATAAAAAATTTTGTGCTTATTTTCTGCATCTAAAATATTTATTTAAACATATCATTAGCTGTATCACTAGGCAAATATTTGTTGTATCCTGAGCACATAAAAGGAAACTAAGAAAATATATATTTCATATTCTTAAGTTTTTATTCATGTAAATTCGCGTCAAATGTATTATTTTTTTAATAAACAAACCATTTTTACATTAGAATACTAAGGTAAAATAATTCCGATGACTTCCATATTTTATAGAATTGGAAGCAAATTAAGTTTATCAAATTTCAACTGGTTTCATCTTCCAAATCTCCCATTAGTACCTGGACAGTGCTGTGTAAACTATCATCTTATGCACATCATTTATTTTACGTAGGATAAGGATTCTGAATCCAAACAACAAAAAATTGTATTATCTGGCTATTGAGGATCAAATATTTACATGATTTATCTTCAATATTCAGAAAATTGAATTGCAATTACTTAATCATTCATATGCATTCCTTTCATGTTAATAATATGGATGAACTATAGTGTTAGTATAATACTGGAGATCTGAGAAAAAAAATGCTTTAATATAATCAAAAAAAAAGGTCATTAAACATAAAACGATTACATGTAAGTTATAATTAGCGCTATCTATTACACGGTAATAAAATCATAAAATATTGTCTTTAAGATATATTTGTTTAGTAAATGTATCGTAATCAGCAGTGATTAAGGAGAGATTTGACAAACATTTTCAGTGTTGTAACGAGCCAAAGAAATAACTGTAATTCTACACATTGTTAACAGCGTCATCACAATAATACAACCTGATATGTTTTGAGAATATATTAATATGTAGAAATTTATTTTAGTTTCATTTTATGGCAACAATAGTTACATAAAATATATTTAGCTAAATAATTTATTGTTTGTTTTAATTTTAGTATTTTTACCCAATATTGTAGTCAGCTTTCATCAACGTTTGTCTGCTTTAATGTTTAATATTTTATTTTTGATATTTTATCTACTTCAATATTTAATTATTCATATTAATATTTGAAGAGCAATTTGTTTTTTCAACGCATAATTGCTTGGTTTGATTATTTTTGTCGTTAAAGGTAGGCATTGTTTTTGTCCACTATATGTTTGTATGCTTTGATAAGATGACGGCGGAATAAAATGTAAAATGATATTTATAGATGTAGTAAATTTATTTTTGAAATATTAAGCTGATCATTCAAAGCGCGTTGTCTTAGAGGTCATATTATTGCTAGATTAATAAAGCTGATAGACACTTTTTTTAAAATTCATCAATACATTCAAATAAAAATAACTTATTATTTAAAATGAAAAATAGTTTCGATAGAAAGTAATACAAAATTGCTTAAAGAGGTTACTTTTGTGTGAAATATGCGTTTAAGAAAGTATTTAATAATCCTTTTCATGTTTCTGTTAGATAACAAATTTTACTACCAAATTCAACAACAAAAGTAAGAATTCAAATCTTTTTTGAAAGAAATTTGCTTAATTCAGTGTCAAAAACCATCATTTGCTTGATAAAACCGATTTTATCAGACATAAAGGGGCCTTAAATTCTTCAACGAGTGCATTGATTGAGGTTTTTCGAGAACTACTTATAGCATTGGAGGCAGCGTATTGAATCGCGGAAAATAACCTTAAGGTACCCATTCATACCCCGTCACTGGCCATTACAGCAGTTCAAAGGGAACTAACTAAATCTAGTTCCGCTCGGCTGCTACGAAATTAAGTTTTCCTGTGTTCCTAAGTGCCTTTTCTAAGAGGTTCCATATCCACTCTCCTACCCCCTTCATTATAAAAGCAATCAATTCAGAGTTTTGGTTCTCGGAACCATCTGTAACCCCTTTTAGAGCCCTTATTCATCTCAGTTTGAAAAGGTATAAGTTACGATAATTCCAAGAAAGAAGTTCGCGTCGCCCATAAATTAAGCAGCGTGAACTTTTGTTGTCAAAGCTAATATTTCAAAGATGGCTTGTCTGGATGGGAGCGGTTTATGTATGTGTATTTATAACGTTGACGATCCCATTAGCTGAAACTTAAAAGAGATTTTTCAAAATGACAGCGTGAATAAAGCTGCTGTTTTTGAGAGAATCAGCCTGGTTTTGAATTCGTTGCGAATGTTTGATTTTATTCAAACAAAGAAAGCTATTATTCCTTTTGAGTCACAGAATGTGAAGAAATATCAATACTTTTTATAAAATTATTATCATATGAAGTAAAACGGTAATAATTATTTTAATTTATATTTAAGGTAAAAAACTTTATGTATATTTTCAACATCCAAATACTTATTTCTTGCATGTATAGTGACAAAATAAATATTCATTTTCCACCTTTTTTTCCTCCGGATTTATCAATGACGTACTTATACTGTCATAATTGTAGGTATTTAAAAATTTCAAATATAATTCAATAAATAAGAAGTTTATATCAGAAAAAAGAACACAAGCATATCCTTAATTCCTTAATATTTACATTTTTTTTGATTAAGTGATGAATCAATCGAATAAACATTTATTCATTTGAAATGATAATATATACAAACACAAACACAGCATTTTTTTATCTTAATGGACTATTTATAAAAAAAAAACATATTTTGCAAGCATATTAATAGAATAATTTGAGATTCAAATTTATACATCACTTACAGCATAAGTTTTGAGATGTATAACGCCAAATAAAATAATTCCGGTGTATTATGATGATGAAGTTATTATCGTTTCAATTCAATGTGTTTTTCAGTGACATTAAATTAAATATTCTATTCAAACCCTGCACAATTATAGAATATTTGCTATACACGAAATTTCTGTCTTATATTAGTTTCTTATTTTAAAAAAAGTTTAATATTAAAATTGAAAGGGAATGATAACATGATATACATAATTATGTGGTATAAAGTGTACCCAATGTTGGGAATTTAGTCAGATTACTCTGAATACTTACATTTTAATTTGAACGTTATGTTTTAAAATACTGCATAAAAATCAATAACATAAAAAAAAAAAATAATAACATGTAAAAAAGGGAGTTGAAAAAGTAGAATATAACTAGGGAAGTGTAGTATTACAAACCGCGCTTAGTTATAATTTAAATATCAACCTGTTATTTCACTTTAATATTTTTTTAACATTGAAATTTCAGAAAAAAATGTTTTTACATTTTAAAGTGAAATAAAACGTTTCCATGAAATTTTTGATAGAGCCTTAGAATTTTCGATTAAATAATATACTACAGTGAATTTTGTAAAATTAATAATGGAAACTATAATACATTATATATAGATTATTTATTTTTATGTATTTAATATGGAATACAAATTTCAATAGGGGAAATTTTAATATAGCATAATACAGAAAAACATTGGCTGTATTTGAATTATAAAGATTTCAGGTATTTCATAGAAGCAAGCAATTTAGTCCTGATATTCTTCAGCTCATTTATTGCTAAGCTTTTATGTGCATTCTAAGCAACCATAGTTCAAGAAAGGTAAACATAAAAATGCAGTCTTTCTTTTCTAGTTTGGAGGGCTAAAATGATATGTTTTCTTTGATTTTAAATTTTTTTTTTCTGAGTACTGCTCCACATTCTGAGACTGCATTTCTTTTCCTCAGTTCATCAATGCTGGTATTGTCAATTTCACCATTAATTGGACCATAGATATTTTTTTCTCTACCTTCAATCCTTAAATTTGTCCATGTCACATTTGTGCTGAATTAGTAAAGAAGTAGCCTCAAAGTATCTTTTGGATTAGAGTAATCAATTTTTCCGTAAAACCTTAGTCCAGAAAGTATTTCTAGTTTATTAAATGGAGTTCTAACATTTCGATTAGCTTCAATAAATGACCATTTGAATCGATTTTTCCCATAATAATATTTCACATGTAGTCTAGGTACCTCTAGCGCAGAAGAATCATTGTTATGTGAAGAAATTTCCGAGTCAGTATAGTGTATCTCACTTCCAACTTCATCTGGAACATTTTGCAGATCTTCCAATAAAGGAATCCATCTCCTCAGACTTAACTTCAGAGCCATTTCCGAAAATTGTAACACTGAAGAGAAGGTGCAGTCTCATAGACTGCTCTTGAAGAATGCGCTTGAATATCGACCGGATACAGGTGTCAAAACATTTGTTAAAAAGGAGTGATATTGAAAGAGACAAAGCAGGAATCTCTAGGAATAATTCCTTCTATCGGACAAAGTGTATAATTGGGGTAATGGGAGGAACATTTTAAGCAGTCTGTGAGACCGCACATCCGATGTCACGTATTAATAAAAATGTTAAAATAAATAGAAGTTACTCCGAAACAAAATATACTTCATTTTTATAGTTTTTTCAAAAGTCGTAAAAAAAAGAGTTTTAATTCAAGGTAAAATAGACATTGCATACAGTATTTATAGTATTATTTTTTGAAAAATTCATAAAAATTCATGCGCTGTTTTAAAGTAAAGTTTTGGTAAATATCTTATAAAATACATATTTCCAATTCTTTATAAAATTATTCTAAATAGCTCACAAAGTGATGGGTATTAAAATTAAAAAATTACTGCAATAAAATAGCTCTTCTGAATTTCTAAATACATAAATGCAATCGTATACCTTATTTTAGAATATCTATTTCAAAATGCATATTAAAAATAAAACGTACTATTAATATAGTATTCATACGAATTCTAAAGGTGTAAAATAAAGAATATAATTTAAAAATAAAAATAAGCTTCTCGTATTTTATGACTTTCATAACCAATGGAAATTAACTTATTGATATTTCTAAAAATATATCAAATTAATTTTTAATTTAAAAATCCCTTAATGCAGAAGTTATAGTATATTATACGTCATACTATATAATTTACAAATTCATATTAAAAATGATTATAACCTAAAACTAATTAAAAATTAATTAACGCAAAATTAATTGAAAAAATATGTAAAATATAAAAATAGCTAATCAATAAAATTAAAAATACTATTTTTTAAATAAAAGATAAATAAAATATTACTATGACAAAAAAAAATCTTAAGTTTACTGAAGTTCAAAAATCGCATTAAATAAACTTAATAAAAACTTACATAAAGTATTAATTAAAAATTACAACTTAGTTAAATACACAAAGCTACACAAAAACATAACATTAATGGAGTAAAAAAAAAGAATTAATGAAACATAAAAATAGAGAAAATGTAACATAAATATTGTCCCATCATTTGAAGTGGGAAAAATATATGCATCCTAAATATATGTATGTATATATATATATATATATATATGTGTGTGTGTGTGTGTATTTAAAATAATGATTTTAAGACATTTATATTTATAGTGAATCGCATATTTCTATAATTCATAACATTACGCCTTGAACTTCAAAGATTTTAAATAAATAGTAAATTGATACAATTTATTGTTTTCGTGATAAGATATGTATAGGGAAGACATGTATTAGGTAGCGGAAAATTGATCATTATTGTAAAAATGTCTTTTAGAATATGATGTATTAAAAATTTTTACATGTGTCTAAAATTCCCTGGCATTTAAATCTTTAATATAAGGTTTTCTTAAAAATAAAATTGTCTTATGTATCCAGAATGTACCAAGAGAAACTCTAAAAATAATTCATTATTTATTATAAAAGTATTAGGCTTATCGTAAATTTGTAAGCATTTGATTTTTGAGGTTTTCTAAGTTATTTTTGAATAGAAGATAAATCCATACACTTCACAATACAATTTTTTTATTTTAAATGACCAAAACAATACAAACATATATGAACGACAATAAGTTATATTTTAAAATTCAGAAAAACATATCGCTGAAATTTTAATTTCCCTTTCTGCACAAAATCATGTAAATTATGATATTGTAATAGAAAAAAACATATAAGGGCATTGAATTACAATTTCATGTAATTTATGAATTATTATTACAATCTGCAGCTTATCCATTAAAAATAGAATCGATTAAATCTGCTTTATTATGTTTAAAATCTAACTAAAATACACTTATAACAAATAAAACTTTACGCACCAAGAAGGAGTTGCCCGATGGACACAAAAATTAGCGGATAGCAAAATTATGTGCAAATTAGAAAAAAATTAAAATTTCAGAAAAAAGGGAATGATTTATTTCAGTGTTACATAGTTACAAAGTAACGCGTCAATAAGGTGTTCACCTAATTCTAGCCTGGAAACAAGCAGACACACGACGTGGCATAGAGCGATAAAGCTCCCTGATGGATGGTCTGCGGTGATTCTTGCCAAATATTCTCCAATAGTCGAGCTAGGTCATCAGCATTCCCTAGTAGATGCAGTCACCTTCCCATCCTATACCAGACATGTTGGATTGATGAGAGATCTGGCTGGCCAAGGAAGTGTTTGTCAAACTGTAAGATAGTTCATAGCAACATGTGCCGTTTGTGGTCTAGCATCATCTTGCTGAAAAATAAGACCAGGGTACTGCAAAATGAACGGTAGCAAAACAGGTCTCAGAATGTCATCGACGTACCGCTAAGCTGTAAGTGTGCCTCTAATGTCATCAAAAGGGGTCCAGCTATCAAGGGAAATGAGACCCCAGACTATAGTTCCTAGATGAGGGCCTATGTGGTGTGCAATATTGAAAGCAGGATCAGCACGCTGGTCTGGGTGTCTCCAGACCTGTCTGCAATGATTGTCAGGACACTGTTGGAAGTGGTATTCGTCGCTAAACACTGTACGTCCTCAATCCATTCTGACCTGATCATTTCAACCTCATCAAGCCAAGCACCACTGTAATCTAGCTCGACAGTGTATAGGCATGAGTGGCAGATGGCCTTTTGGTTGGTACGATCGTTTATTTTGCTCTTCAGCCATCTGTGAATGATCATGGGGGACACTCGTGAAAGGGTCTCACGTCTGATGGTTCAAAACGATGAATCAGGCGCTGTGACTGCTGATCTGACAATCATTCTGTCCTTTCAATGTACTTTGACCTTAGGTTGACCGCTAACATCATGACGCTGAAATCTGTCATTGTCCATCCATTCTTCCCAACATCTTCGAATTGCCGCATCGCTTCGACCCACATGACGGGTGATTTTCCAATTTGGCTAACCTGCTGCTTTTAATTAAATGATATAACCTCTTTCAAACTCTGACAGTTGTTCGTAATGACCCCTAATTGGTCGTTGAAAGATGTCCTAAATCGCAATGCAACATAAAATTTGACCATCAGATTGAGAATCGCTTTTTAAATACACCTGATGAGTGCTCAGTTCCGATTCGCTGTAGCTCCCGCTATTCATTCTTTGGAAACAAAATTTTATTCATTTGCATGTTCGTCCGAATTGTTTTTGCATCCAAAATTTCATTAAAATTGAGCAACTCTTTCTTTGTGCGTCGTTTTTTTTTTTTTTTTTGCTTTAGAGTGTAATTTTGGCATTCGAAAATAAATAATTATTTTTATATGAGAAGTGTCTGAAAATTAGAATACACATCAAAATACTTCCTTTTATGGACATATATTAAATTTCTATAAATTTCATTTATTGTATCATAATATATTATCGACATAATTTTCACTTTAATTAAGTGCTTAGTAATTATACACATAGAAGCAACTCACAGGATATTAGTGGTGGGTCTTAAAATTTTAAGTTTTAATCATGAAACGAGAATGACGCTGGACCTCTGGTAACCTCTCTGAAAACATCCTTATCATACCTTCTTGAAGACTTGAAGCTTAGACAGTTTTAATGTACTTCAGCCCCACTCTACCAACCAGAAAGTTTTAGATTCATCATGACCATTCCAAGACCGAACGAAAATAACTCTGATCACGAACTTGCGACCGTGATAACTCGGCTACAGCGGCTAATAATATACTATTCAGTTAATTCAGAAGTGTTATCTTTAAAAACTGTGACTTTCAGTGCATTTATTTAATTGAACTTGTGTAAAAATAAAATTACACTTTGTGTTAGCCATTTATTTGTAAATATAAGGTTATCCCTTCACTTGCTGTAACAAGCTCTTAATATACAACACATTATACCTTATAGAGCAGTCAATGTGTTCGCACATCGGAAATTAAATATCACTTATATATTTTTCTATTTCTCGAAAATAAAGTCTAAGACTTTATTTCTACAAACAGCAAACGTTCTGAAATTAGAAATAAAATACAATTGTTTCAAGTAAAGAGAAAAAGTTTCGATTTATTTATCTTGAAGGCAAGAATTATTTTTGGCTCAATCTCAAATCCAAGCGATTTGTCAAAAATGGAAAAGAATTTAAGGATAAACTTTTCTCTGTAAATAAATTTCACTTTCTTTATCGTGTTTGGATGCAATAATAACTATCCAAACTGATTTTACATTAAAAACTTGAGTTATAATAATCATTATCAATGATATTATTCAGAGATTTAAAAAAGTTTGTTGATTTTAATAATTATTAATAATTGATAATATAAGTTTCAAATATCTTGTACTAAATAATTCAGTCACAAAAATTAAATAAAAAATTGTGAAAAATTTAAAAATATCTCACCCTAAACAAGTTTGACTCAATCCGAGTACAATAGAAACGCGGATCGTATTTTAATTGAAATTTATAAAAAAAATGTTTGTCACATTATCAAAAATTGAATTATGATGTCATATTCATTAAGGAAAAAATAAAATAAAATCTACCTTTTCATTTCTTTGTGAATGAATAATCCTACATCGCAATAATACCTAAACATAATTGCATTTCTTATGTAGACGATATTATTTAATTAAATTGAGATTTCTGAGTAAATAGTTATTCTAATTAATAGGCTTAATTACACTTAAAGTAGCATAGCATTCATTGTTTTTAAAATTGGAATACGAAGAAGAAAAGCTGAATGTTATTAATTTAACATTTATGGAGTATTAATGCGATTTCAATTATATGAAATTAATAAATATTAAAATACAGTAAAATGAGGGGGAAATACCTTTGTATATTTTCTAGAGGCAGTTACAAAATTTTTTAAATTTATGCTTAAATCTTGATACATTTAAAGTTAATCCAATTATTTATTTAACATGTCATTAGATATAAAATACAGATTTTAAAGGCAAATATAAGTATTGAAAAGCTGGGGAGTTTTTTTTAAAAAAAGTGCAGAAAATAACAAAAAAGAAGTAAATTTATTTTTTTAATGAAATATATATTCTCGTTTCAGGTTATCTTACTAATTTACTGAATTACCTTTGGATAAAATTTAAAACAGATTTTTTTTAAAGTGTACATATCTACATTCTCAATTATTGAAACAACCTTAAAATATTCATTTTGCCTTATATTCATTCAGAGTCTATCAGTTACACATTTTTTTTTAATTAGAGAAATATATTCAATTTTTTGCATTATATTGTGATTGTGAACATATTTTAACAGTGTAGTGATATAATTAAGGGATAAGTTAATAAAATGTATTAACATAATCATGTATTTTCATACATCGATGTATAAAATTATTACATTCTAACTCAAAATACTTTATTTCAATTGAATTGTTATTAATAACATATTTATTAAGATTTATAAATCCTTATGTGTTTTAAAAGAAAATGTTACATAATACTTTGCTTATTTAAAACGTTCTGTTTTCAAACATCTTTAAACAACAAACAAACTTGAATGTTCTCAGTAGTTTCCAAAGTACAGAAGTTGAAATGAAGTTAAATTAGTTTAAACTGTGAAAATGTTCCTTCACTCAATTTTCTACGAGGAAGGAGTTGCTGAAGGCGAATGGAAAATGTAAGTTTTGTCACAGGGTGTCTTGAAATATGAATCAAATGTCAGGTGCACGCTCAACCATGATTAAATCTGACTAATTGGTTCTAAGTAACAGAAAGTTTCTATGGATAGAATGACTTTAAACTCTTTGAATCTGTACACGATCTTAGGAAACGCTAAGAGTCGGATTCTGCGTAACGTAAAATGATCGAAAATCTTTAAATATGTTATAGAAATTAAAATGAAAATTTAGACTTAGTATTTATGAATTTATTTTCATGCGAACATATATCAATAAATAATGTTTTTCAGTACATACTAATTTTGATTTTTATTTCATCTTATTAATAATCAAAATTCCAGCACAAAATATTTATGAAATGCATCCAGGTCAAATTTTATGTGTGATTTACATTTACATTATATTTCATTTCATATTTTACGTACAATAAACTAAGTATTATTTCGATTCATCCCTCTAAAACAAATATTTCGTTTTGTCACATTCTTCAAAATTGGGTAGACTAAAATGATTTGCTTAGTTCTGAGTAGTAATTACATGGCAAATCTATATCTACTTTTGTTAATCAAATATCTTTCTTATCATACTGCAATAATAAACGTACAAAAATCATGCGAATAATAAACGATTCGCATGATAGTAAAACGTAAAATTATTCTCTTTAAAAGATTCAGTACTTATAAAAAAATTTGCATATGCTAGAGTTTCACAATTCCTTTCTCCGACTTGAAAAGTTAATCATCTATGAATGAATTTTATTTCTTTAAGACTGTAGTAGTTAAAAAAGTAGATTTTCATAAAATATATTTTTAAATAAATTTACAAATCATAATTCTTAGAGTAGATAATATTAAAAATTTTGAATAAGTCACCGATGAAAAATAAATTAAATTTGGTGCGTATAATTAAATTACTATTCATTTTTAGAGTCTGCTTTCTTAGAACGCTGAAGTTTTGATTATCTGATTAACGAATCTAACAGAAAAATAAATAAAGGCAATACATACTTGAGATCAAAGTGTAGAGTTTTATAAGTATAATTTCATCTTATATTTATTATTTATTGTCAAGCTAACCAGAAAAGAAATTGAGTCATCAAGAAAGGGGGAGTAAAAGCAAAATATTCTACTTTACATTTTCAAGATGTGGTTTGTAAGTTATGAAATATATATGAGTGTAATGAAACTGAACATACTGAATTTATCTATGCAGTTTTTTAAATATCAAAAAGTTTGATGAATTTTATATTACATTCTATTCTACAAAATTCGACTATATATACGCACGCCAATATATTAGAAATAATTTTGATGACTTGAAAACTTAATTGTTTTTCTGTGTATTTAAATAATTTTATAATTTATAAGATTTTAAAAAAAAATTAAAAAAAACTGCAACGGATTATGATAAAATGGATAATAAATTGTTATAGATTTCAGAAAATTTTGAAAAAAAAAATTCAAATAAAAGAAAGCTCTTTCAGAGAAATTTTGTATATTTTTTTCTGATGAAGTGGTGTTTTTCATTTGAAGTTTTTTTTATATGGAATTGAAAACAATTGGAGTCAAACTGACATTAAACAGAGTAATATTATTAATGAGTTATGCTTTTTGAGTTATGTTTGGAAAAGATAAATTTATTTTCATTAAGAATGAAAGAGAATTTTTGAGTAGTAAAATGACGACCATAATCTAATTATGTTACATTATGTAAAAATTTGCAAAGAAAAATAAATAATGTTAGTTAGCGTGTGAATGAAAAAAAATACACGTATTATAAGTAAATATTTAAATATAAGGATTTTGTTTGACAACAAATAGAGAAAGATATGTTACTAATGGTAAGTTGAATTAAACATATTATTAAAATATCACTTGTCTTCTTAACCATTGGTTAAGTTATTTTTCTTGTGGCTTACAATATTTCTTATTATATTCATTTACTATATATATGTGTCTCAATAATTCATAAATGTACTTCATTTTAATAACTGTTACTTTATAAAGATTGAAAGAAATTTTCAAATATTTATCAGTAGAAATATTAATTCCCAACTGCATACATTAAATAAATGTTTTTAGATATAATGCTACGCATAGTATAAATTTTTTATCATTACATTATATCTATATTTCTAAAAAAATATTAACTTCTTTGATAGAAACTAATATTGCTTCATTTTATTTCTTATGACAAATTACATACAAGTATTTTTGTATCGGAAGATTAATGCGTGAATTCACACATATGTCTCGAGATATATCGGTTATCTCTATTTGAAAGTTCCAACTTGCTCGTAAAACCATTAATCGAGAAAATACAAAAGAATATATTGCGTTCTCAATTAAACAAGTCATTAGCATTACCTAACTAAAATGCTCATAAATTTTCGAACGAGTTCCCATAATTTTGTAAACAAATTACAAAGGGTGAACTGAAACAGAATGTCTTTCGCATTCATCATTGATATATACTTCAACTTGCAGAATGAATTCACCTGTCGGATGGATACCGTTATTGGATTTTGGCATTCTATTGTGTCTTAGAATGTATGGAGTTTAATTACCTATTAAAACAGCGACAACTACTGACATAGATCAACGTTCCCTTTTGATACGGACTCTGGAGAGAATTGCATTGTTACTGACGTCAGGAGTCATGTGCTGATCACACATGTATTAGATCTATTATGAGAGATGATGTCATGTGCTATTCATAAGATAGCATAATATCAGTGCAGGCATTGATGGCAGAATAAAATGAATGCATTCATTTCGTGTATCATACAATTTACAGATAGATAAGCATTTATTTTTAAAACTGCAATTATTAATGCAATAGAAACAAATTAAGTAAACTTGAAAAAAAATATCTAATTTTAGGGATGTAATTCTCTTAAACATATTTTTCCCATTAAATGCTACCATTTATATTATCCTGCTTATCACATATTAATATGTTCTTAATATTGTTAATTCTAAGGTATAAAATGCTGGAATGGATGTTAATACCAAAATGGTTTATTACATTCAAGACCAATCATGTCTTAAAGTAATAAGAAATAAAATTGCATTGCTGGGTTAAAGATACTCATACAACATACTATATTTATAAAACAACTACTCTAGTTTTATCAAATATAATATGCAAAATATTTTTCTCTTCTTAACAATACAAATCTAATAAAAAATGTTTATTATCGGCCACTAACAGTATTCGTTATTCATTTCTTACGTTTTTTCTAACTTGTAAGGTTTCAGATATTTTCTATAATTAAAATCTTTCTATGTAGAAAGAAAAATAAATTTTTAAAATTTATTTTCAGTGGAAATGTTTTCAAACTTCAGAAACTGAATAACCATATGTTATGAAATATTCATTTATATATCATGTATAATCCAAAAGTTTAGTTAAAAATTAAAATTATTGTAATACTCTAAGTGTTTAAATTATACAGATTTATGATGTATAATATAATTTGTTATTGTGCTTAAAATTAAATAAATTATTGAAAAATGATTTACAAAGTTGTAAAGATTAAAATAATTCTTGCTTTCATAAAAGAAAGAGAATTAAAAGTAAATTTTTAGAAAATGAAGTAACACACATCATTACTTTAGG
Organism: Nephila pilipes; assembly: GCA_019974015.1. Lineage (NCBI taxonomy): Eukaryota > Metazoa > Arthropoda > Arachnida > Araneae > Nephilidae > Nephila > Nephila pilipes. The sequence goes on from BMAW01124316.1 coordinate 292,136, forward strand.
AAATGATTAATAACCTATACATTAAAGTACATGAAAGCTTTACTGAATAAATTTAATAATGTGGACAAATAAACTAAAGTGGGAAATAGCAAAAACTATCAAATCTTTTTTATAATTACATTCAATTATATGCAAGTAATGACATTGAAACAGAAAAGAGAAATCAAAAATTGCTTAAGTATATAAAGAATATTAAAATCATCATACAAAGCTTTCAAACTTAGTCAATAATATAGTTTGATATTAATATTGTGTTCATATTAATCAGTGTCGAAATTTCTGACGATATAATTATGTGCATTAATTTAATGAGATATTTATCTGAGATCATAAGAAATCATTTGACATCTCAAAGTTGCTTTGGTAAGCAACTTTACTCTTTCATCCAAGAATTGGAATTTCATTAGAGAAATTGTCACTCTAATGGAATGACAAGACATCTATATGGTTTATTATCTATCTAATTACGTATTAGTTCTGTCAATGTGATGGTGCTCCTTGAGGTGACCACTGCTTAGTTGTCAAAAGCCCTTCAAAGGATACTTACTATATACTGTGATCTCTGTCGACGGTTTGACCGAATGGATCATCTAAATTATGCAAGCTTTCAATTACCAACATGACCCAATTAGATATTGACGTTTTCGATTTATTTATCTACTAAGTTTGAAAATTATACTTCCTCCTGAGTTGAGAAGTATAGTTGAAAAATTCAGAACTTCATTCTGAATAAAAATAAATATTTTTTTTCCCTTATTGGTTAATGTGATTCAAATGAGATATACCTAAAATTTAGATTTGGAAACAAATATATTCATTTATACTAAATAATAATACTATTTTGTGTGAATAATATTTTTATGAATTCAAAGGAAAGGACATCTTATAAACAGTCAAGGGAAAGCTATTTTTGAAATATTACAATTGTTTATCTAACCGAAAAATATTTTCTGAACTATTATTAATTTTCGAATTTAATATATAAAACATATCGTGTTTCTTAAATTGTTAAATATAAAATAGCGTTATTCCTTTTATACTTATTTTAAATACAAATAATTGCAGCTGACTTCTTACAATCAATTGTTTACATATTCAATACGCATATATATATTTAAATATCACATATTCAAAATATTATGAATACAATATAATAACACTCATGTAGAGAAAAACGGAGCTATTGGATTTTACATTAAATTGGTTTTGCACATAAAATGCATAACATTTGAGTTTAAATACCAAGTATTTTGTGGACAGTTAGAAAAGGTTTCGTAAAATGTTGCTTTATATTTTTTGTGAAAAGTTGAACCTAGCAGTATTCCCATTACTATATCTGTATCTCTCTTTCGTTGATTTGTACAGCAAAGTAGAAACTATTTTTCAGTCTTTTAATAACTTGTAAACATGAACACATACACAAGTTCTCCTTCTACAATTAATTATTAGTTTTTTTTTTTTTTTTCAAGAATCAGGAAAACTGTATCGCTTTCTCTTTCACTTGAGACAACTGGATGAGAGAGTTATTTGTTTTATGATAACTATGCAATGTTCTTTGATTATTAAAATGTAATAAATTATCACTTGTTATATCAAAGTGACATAATAATAAATAGTCAATCATTCGAATCTCACTTGCGACATTAAAGTGAGAAATATTTCTTTTTAATTCATTAACCTCATTTATCAATAAATTCTTTTTTAAGAATAAAATTATTACCGCTCTACCTCCCTCGTGACATCAGCGTGTGAGAGAGATTTGCTTCTGATTTTTATGTAATAATGATTTATGTTTCCCATTTCCTCTATAATTAGCATATATTTTTTTGTATGATCTACGATTTCTCTTTTTTTTTACATCAAATACTAGGTACTCATATAATACTCAGGAATTTATAATCCCCTTAGCTCTTGTTTACGCTGTCAGAATCTCTTAAATATGTTTATTTGTCAGTAAAACTTTTTTTCAGAAATTTTAACTTAAATATAAGAAACTGACATTAGAAAATTTTGTGTACCAAATTGTCTGAACTTTATTTCTATTGTAATTTTAAATATACAAACATTTAGAAAGCTAATTAGATAACACAATGGTTTGGATTGTACACAGAAAAAGTAAAACATTGATTGTCAAATACATCGGATTAAAATACAACAATGCATACCTTAAGTTTTGGGTTACATAATATATATAATTCTGCAAATAAATTAGAACATTTTTACATAAGAACAAGAAAAAATCAATGAACACATAAAACTATATAACACTAAATTAAGTAATTACATTTAAAAATAAATATGAAATTTATCTTAATTATATGTTACATTACATTTTATTATTTAAAATTTTTGAGCTAATTCTAGTAATAATTATTGGATAAAAAGTGTGTTAATTTTACTGAAAATATTCAAGTAGAAAACCATCAAATTGCTCTTTTATTACAGTTATTATTATTTTTTTCTGCATATAAAATATCAGAAGTAAAGTCTTTTGCAGGAGCTAATGAGTTTTTTCCGGTTTACTTTTTGAAATCTCTAATTTTCATTTATTTAAGCCATCGAATAAAAAGCTATCTTTCTCAAAGTTACTTAATATAATTAATATTTAAAGGTAAGTTTAAATTTCGAAACCATTTTGGAGGTAATACTAAAAAACAAAGAAGCAATATGAGTATGTAAAAGTTCCCAATTTGAGCCGTATTAAGTTTTAAAATTTGAATAATGAGGGTTAAACATTTGAAGATTTGACAGCTCCAAACACAAAACTATATATATTTTTATCAAATAATGAGATTTCATTCCCTTAAAAAAAGTTTTAAATCAATCTGTAACTGGAAACATGAATTTCCTTACGTCGTCAGAGACAGATTAAAAAGCTTCCATTTTTTTTTTTCGTCTTTTGTAAACAGCAATGGAATTTATTTTGGAAGCACATTAAAATCTGGAAATCATGTAATTAACAAAAACATTAAGATTTCAATATTAAAAAATGTTAAATGTTAATATTTAATGTTGGAGATATGTTTTTTTAAAAAAAAACCTAAAAAATATTTTATGAGAACTTACTTCGTTTAGATATTATGGGATGACACTGATATTAATAACTGTTAGAATTTAACAAAAAAAATAAAGAATACAATACTTTAAAATATTAACTTAAGAATATTTCTTTATTTTTCTTGTTTTTTACATCATTCAAATGCAGCTGGGACATACTGCTACGTTACATTTTCCTCATACTGGGTGTGTACAAGAATGGCATCGAAAAAATCTTTTCCTTTTCACCTTTTTAGGACAAATGTTACAATATTTTCTTGTAGGTAATTTTTCGCTGCTATCTGCTTGTACTTTTCCCTCTCCTTTACCAAGTATATTCGAAATTGAAAATCTCCCCCTCTCCCTGTCGAAGATCGGTATCAGTTCATGTTTTTTCTAACTTTTCATTGGCAAGATCCTTTTCGAGGTTCTTTATATAATCTAGTCTTAACTCTTTACTATATTTTCGTGTAGCCGGGTAAGTAATAAATGCATTAACTGCTCTTATATCCATAAGACAAAAAATATAGCCATTGATCATCTCCTGGTTTTCCGTTCAGTAAAATATATGACACATTTTTCTTCCAAGGCATCAACACAAGATTTGGTATTATAAGATATTTTTTTACATATCTAATAATTTCCTTTACACCATATGTAATGGGCTTAAGCATTTGAAATTTACAACGCATATGCTTGTGCTATACGTCTTGGAGTGAAATCCATTTTTGAAAATTGTGTATGTGTACTCCGCTTGCTTTTGACAATCATTTCAGTCTTCCGAAAGAAACTGGTTTCTTTGGATTAAAGAACAGTTTGTGACGTTGGGCTATTCACTATTTTCTCTTCACTTACTTCGGGACTTTAATTGAGACTGATTACATGAAATAACAGTTCTTCCCAACCAAAATGAAACATGATTATGTTAATTAGAAATAGGTGGAAATAAATTGAAGTAACTCAGATACAGCGATATATAAATAAAGTGAAATTTAGAGGATAGTGGAAGAGTGTATTTGATTCTGAACACATCTCTAGCAAGAGACCGATAATATCAAGAGTAGTTACTGGATACGGCTGTCTCAGAGGATTTGATGGATAAAACCAACCCCACTTGGAGAGGTTTGGTAAAAGCGTATTATTTCAGTGATATTTAAATTGGTTGGCTAATCTTAGAGTCCAAAAGGAGCAATAACCCATTAAATAATATATTAAAGTAGTTGATAAATAAATAGTTGAACTGGAACCGACTTGCGTGTCTTTGGATCAGTTATTTATTTTAACAGTTAGTTATATTTAATTATACTATGTGCTATTTCACCATTTTCAGTGTCTGTTAACATGCCTTTGTGAACACATCTTATTGTATTAACCACCCCTTTAGTCTTTTATTGCCAATATATTGCACAGAAAAGATACTGATGAAAATAACTACTTAAAAATTAGCGAATCGTTTTCTAGGAGTTACGTATCTTCATTCACTTTTCATCATATAGCCAAAGATCTGATAAGTTATTGTAATATTCCGGTTTACCATTCCTTTCTATTTTTTAATTATTGAATGAGTATTGAGCTACACTCAGTTTTTCTTAAATAGATTATATATATATATATATATATATATATATATATATATTCAACGCTAAAATCAGCTGGAGGGATTATAAAAGCATATTTCTTATATGTGTTTGACGACAGCTTTACCTGCAGTTTCACTTCAAAAAACTCAAAACAGCTGGTAGGATCAATGATAGAAAGCTACTGATCTGTCGAGTGGTAGAAAACATTTAACATATGCAAGAATTAGGAACGTTTCTAAAAGCTAGCAATCGTATCTCTCTTTTGTAACTACGCTGTTTTTTATTCTTATTGGTAGGTGAATTTCCAGGCATTAATTTATTTAGATTTTACACAGAGTTCTTATTTGCTCGTTTGAAGTTTTCTTTGAAACTACTTTTCAAATAGCAAAACTTGCAATATTTCATGCAGCAAATGAACGTGTCAGTTGACTCGAGTAACTTTTCTATAGGATCAAAAACCCAATGTATCATTCTATGATCGGGAAATAAAAATGGGTGGAAACGCTGTTCTTCTGGCGTTCTTATATGAATATCTAAGAGCAAATAACTAAATGGTTTTTGGGTTGCTTTCTGATATGCATCCATGAAATGCTAACCGTGTTATAAAAACGCCTACCAACCAAAATTCTATGCTAATGACATATCCCAACTGTTGCGAGGCAAAATTATATAATGCGAATTCAAACTTGCGTGTCACTTTGATTTTACTATTGGAAAAAGATTTTGCGTTACGAATATTATACTACATTTCTTATGATGAGATCGAACAGTGAACAACTGAGAAATTTCACTGGTCATGTAGCAACTCATATGATACATTAAAATGAAATTACAATATAATTTTTGTTTTTGTCTTGGAAACAAATTAAAAGTTTTCTCATTCGAAAATCAAGACTACTATTTTCTATTACAACAAATAATCTTTTTTCACAGGAATTTCATAACCATACAAGAGGATGTATGTGTGAACTTTGTACAGGGATTGTTTTTTTATCAAAACTAATTAATTCTTGGTTACTTTAAATACTATCGTCTTGAAATTTTTTTTTTAAATTTCAAATCTATTATTTGAGCACCGATAAATTCTAGTTTTAAGCTTTATGCCTCATTTGAACCTAAAATAACGTATATCTTAAACTTTTTCTTTGTTCTTATAATATGAATAAATATGAATAAATATATTTTGACCAATATGTTTCCATATTACTCACGATGTGTTGGTAATATGTTTCGAATTTCTGTCCTTCTTCTAAATAAGTATATAAAAAACTTATAAATAATATGATTTAAATTATAATATCGATAGAAATTAATACAATATTATAAAAAAAATTTGTTTTGTTCAATCATGTGTTTCTTTCTCCCTCTCTTTTCCGTTTAATGATAAATTTGTACACAATACCTTAAATACTGCTTGGTGAACGAATATTTTTTCACCTGCGTTTTTATTTATAATGTATTGGGAGAAGGAGGTAAGAAAATCTTTATTTTTAAAAAAAATTATGCTCATATTATCATGAAAGAGATTCCAAGTGATTCGGTATGAATTTAGCTAGATTGTTTAATTTTGTTGTACCATTTCGATATATCTCTTCCAGCTTAATTACAATGATACCAAGAACTTAATTAAATAGTTATAGACCCTCATCCTTCCTCTCATCAATTCTTATCATTTTATCTTCTAGGATCGGATCTACAATAAAAATTTGGAAGACTACAAATTTTCATACAATTATCTCCTAGATCACAAAATATCTACTAAATATACATACAAATTCAATCTTTTTCACAGAACAACAGTTCTCTGTTACAAATGAAATTGAGGTTCCTTTGCACCTGTAATAGAAAAAAAGTTATTTTAAGCTATTTAACTTTGATTTAATATAAGCAAAAGCAAATTGAGGCTATTTTTTAAGAGAGAAATTGTAATACAGATATACTCATAAGAATACTATTAATCTAAGATAGATTTTTCTTTTCACTTCTAATGTTTATTTTCTCTAATTTCACACTTATAATGATACGAACGTGATAAATTTTAGTTTACGATTACTCTTTGCTTTACTTATTAGCATGAAATATAATATTATATATAATTCCCTTTAAAATATTAACTTTAAGTTAATATAATAACGCTTAATTTTAATGTAAGCCATTGATTAGTTCGATTTCAGAAACCATACAAAAGGGTAAAGGAAAAATAATTTTTAAAAAATGTTTATTGTAAGATTGACTGTTTGTGGATGCTTAAGAATTTAAACAAAACATTCCATAAAAACAATTACTTCCTAAGTAGCTACTGCAAAACAAATACATTATTTTGAAAGAAAAATACCCCTTCCGCAAAAAATCATGTTAATAAATTATGTCAGCAAATCGCGTTTTGTCCAAACCATTTAAAATTCAGCAATTTTTCCGGAAAAAAAAGATATAATATAAATTACTTTTTTTTCACTAGTAATGAGTTTCCTTTTCCATGTAATCGAAAATTCTGCTATGCAAAAAAAATATTTTTAATTTTCTGTTATTTCTATTAGCCATTATTATAATGCAAAAAGAAGAATTCGATTATGAATAAGAAAGGAACTTACTGTTTGTGCTATTCGAAAATCATAAAATTGCTTCAGGAAAAACAAGAAACATCGTTCGTCTAAGTAAAATATAAATTTTCCATTTCCAAGTAAAATAGTTTACAAGCTTAAAATGCCAAGCCCACACATTAAAAGAAATTTGTTCATCATAAAGTTATCCAACGTTTCCGCAGTGGAACCAAACGTCGATTCAGAAAAAAGTAATAAGAAAATGTCGTATATGTCTTTTCCTCTTTTCCTCATAGCAATTAAATCGAACAATAAACGCCATCTCGAAGAAACCTAACTCTGGAGGGGAATGTATGAAGAAGCGATATTTTTTAAGCCGGAAGTTCATTTTTCTTTTACGAACTCTCTCCGTTTTTCCTTTACCCACATAATCATTTTCAGGGCTTTTTTAAAAGAAATGGATAGCGGAGTTGATTGCCTTCTCATGAATGCATACTGAACCTATACCCGCCCAAGGCGGTCTTCAGATTTTTGATTCTTAAAAAAAAATATTTTTTTAATCTTTTGAATTTTTTTCTCTCTTTTAAGATGATAATTTTTCGATGTTCTCATAGTTCTCTTATGTGCATGGATATTGTTTTTCTTTCGTTCTCGAAGTCTAAAAAATTCTGGATGTATTTTGAAAATTGCTTCGGGCAGACGTGATTTGTTGTTGAAAACGTAACAAAAAATTTCATTTTCAATCTTTCTCTGAGGAATATCATAATGTCTTTTTTTTTCTAGCTGTAATTTTACAAGATGGTCTAAAACGAGTTTCTATCCAGACATTTCTGAGAAAAAAAAAGAAATTATAATTTTCTTAATTTAATGTCAATGAATTTTTCGAGTGTATAAATTTTTTTTATCCAAATTTGAATTATTTCAAAATTGCCTCAAAACTTAAATAAATATATTTTCATCACACTGTTATCAAAAAAGTAGGAAATTTAAGGCAAATGCATAAATCTATTGAGTAAAACTAACATCTTCCTTTACATTTTCGATATAAATTATGTAGTTAAATGTATTTCTTTTAAGAAAAAATATATCGTTGATATTTATGAAAATCCTGAACATCTATTATTTGATGAAATAATAATTTTAAAAATAATATCTTCTATATGAACGTATATAGATTGTTTTTCAATTTCAAAGACATACACTTCTGAATCTAAATTATTGTTCCAGAAACCTTTCCCTGTAATTAAAATATATTTTGTAAACAAGTTTTTTTTCTTATAAAGTAAACAATAATAAAATAATTTTAATAAATTTCTATAAGATAACATTATCAAAGAATACAACTTTTAATAATCTGACTTCTTATCGCAAAACTTTCCTTTTATTTAATTGATACGTTATTTATTAATAAATACTTATTAATTTTTTCCCGATTAAAAAAATCAAGGATATCATCACCTGTCAGATTAAAATTTTTAATGACACATATGCAATTTTGATTTAAATACCCATAAATAATATTTTTCAGATAGTAGCACAAAATATAGTATCAATTGAAGCTGAAGTTTGTAACTTTTAAACAAATAACTTCAAGAAATAGTTTGAATCGTAAATACTTAAGAGTAGATCAACGCGATGAAAACAAAAAGTCATAAATATTTTTAATGCTGAATAGTTTAAATGTATTGTTTAATGCTACGTATTGAATCATTAAGAGTAAGATATAATAAAAATTGCAAACAAATTTTCAATCTTTTTTTTAAAATTGCATATTGAATTTAAATTATATATCCATTTTATGCATGCGTGGTATTACAATCATTACGTAAAGCACAGTTCGTTAAATTTTCAAAAAAACATAAAATATATCTAAATTTGAAATTAAACTTGAGGAAAAATTTAAAACTATAGTAAATGGATGAGCTATTTCATTTAATTTATTACTAAAATATTATTACCTATTTCCAAATATCAATTCTGATAGTTGTTTATAAATATGATATTATTCAAATCCACAGTGTATAAGCTTTAAAACTTTATTTTAGTATTGAATTATCTCATTTTCTGAATAAAAGTTAAGCATACATAAGTTTTCATTAACATTGGAAGAAAGCATGCAATTCTAAGACTTTTCGATGTCACAAACAAAACACGATGTTAAAGAAAACGTAACTAAAAATATTCTTTAAGATGCAAAAATAACGTATTCCTTGAAAGGTATTCAAAACGAATGAAATCTAAGGCCTGTAGCCTAAACAATAACTCAAAATTAGCTTAAGTCAATTTTCAAAAAGAAAAAAGAAATTTTAATATTTTTTTAAAGTAAATATACTTTCAAAATCAAGAAACATAATTAAATAACATGGTTTAAAGTAATTTCGCTTCTCTTGAAACTTGTTTTCAGATATGAAAAAATAATTTCAAATCATTAATTAAAATAATTTCATTTAACGTAACAAAAAACATTTTATTTGTAAATTTTGATCTATATAACACATAGATCAATAACTCCCGAGTCTAACATTGAAAACAACATTTTTTTTGCAAAATTTTTTTTTATTCATCAACATAACACCTTTTGTTAATCACCTTTTAGGGTGATTCAATCGTTCCAACGCTTTTCCAAATATTGGGCCCCCCGGGGGGTTTGGTGGGGGTTGGGTGGTTCGCAAGAAATCTTTTTTGTTGCGAGTAAATAGCGATAAACAGCTTTCTGAATCATCGACTCGTTGCTGTTTTTGTTCCATCGAAAGCAATCGCGGCACCCACTTGGAAAAAACCTTTTTCACTTCACTTCAAAAAACCTTTTTCCTGGTCCGATCGACTTAAAATTTTGACACGTTTCAAGCAAAGGTTAGTACTCTAGAAAGACCTGGTTACTGGTTTACTACGAGCGCCATCTCTGGGTTAGTCTCGGGAGTTATTGATCGATGTGTTAGTTACTATAACGACTATATAAAATGAATAGAAGCTTGAGTAATAATCACATATTTATATTCAAATATGGTTACAAATATTGGTGTATGAAGATTAAAAGAAGAAAATGTATTTTTCTAATCCTATGCTAGTAATCTTTTGTAGACATGTTTTCAACTATGTAATGAAATTATCATTATAAATCAATTGTGAGTTTTATATCATTTATAAGCAAGAAACCTTTATTTTTTTTTGCTTAGGACAGTTATAGTATGTAATAATAGTACGTTTAAGATGAATGGATTACAATAAATTCTGATTTTTATTTTGTATGTTGCAACAGCATATAAACTTGTTTGAATAACATACAAACTTGTAGACCTCTGAGAATGTATGCTTCCTTTATTTCTTATAATCGCACTGCTTATTGAATGGCAATATTTTTTATGATAAGTTCAATATTAAAATTTAAGGATTTCATTAAAAGTGTTGCAGCAGCAAAAGTAGAATTTATATTTAATACTTATATCGGTTTTTTTTCATTAAAGAAACATTTATAAGCAAGAACTTGCCTTTAATGTCTATAAAAATATAATATATAGCATTATAAGGATATTAGCGAAGAGCTTTCCAAAAATAATTTTAGTTTTATATTTAATTCAATTAATAATAAAAATAAGAGAAAATAGTCAGTAGGTGTTATTGGAAATGGTTACGACTATTTGAGTCATAGGAAAATAGAGATAAAACTAATTTCTGCATCAACCTATCCCTTAACTCTTACAAAAAACGAAGTAAATAGTTTGATACCAGGAAGATTTTAATATGCGGCATCTTCAATCATGGTTTAGAAATAGTTATTCTGATCCTTATTTCCAAAACTTTTTCATTTACTAAAAGTAGGTCCTCACATGTAAATTCAATATTAGGATGTTTTAATGAGTAACATATATTATTTAACATAATACCAACCGGAAGAATGTACTTAAAACTAATGGGACATCAGAAAATATATTTCAGTATTGGTCGGAATAGTACAATTAATGTCTTATAATCTGTTAATAATATCAAAACTTTTAATATGACTATCGCAATTTTCTACACACACAAGAGCTTTAAGCGATAAAACAGAAAACAGAAATATGTTTTTATAATTTTTTACATATTTAGTATTTGTTTTTAAATATTTTTTCTTGCAATTTCGCTTAGAAATTTATATGTTCTTCAAATATGTTTCAAAAAAGACAACAAAAACTAATCAAGGAAGAATAAATATTTATATTTAAGAACTTCTACCTTTCTGCACAGTCAAAGAAAATTATTATTTTTAAGCCCTCAGCTCAATGAATGGAGTAAAAGTTCTCAGAAGATTTTATTTCATCAACTACAATTAACCTAAGGGTATATAAATTTTACTATTTGCATGGGTTTAAGAAACGAAACTTGGAATCCTCTTTTGGGCAGAAAGTTTTCTTTTTTTTGTTATTAATTTCAAATACTCCTTTTCTTGAGGCAGGTTTGCAATGAGTTTCAAGGATAGCTGCATAATTGGATTTTTTTGTTGAAGAATGTTTGGAATCTTTTCCGACTTAAAAATTTTATTCCATTATTTATTTCTTGTAAAGTAATATTTTTAAATAGAAGTTAGTTTTATATTGGAACATTCTGATTAAAATTCTTGAGCATCGAATTTTTTTCAGTTATAAAAGTATTTTTATCGGAAAAGAGAAATAAAAAAAGGATATTTTTAATGTAATTTTTTTTATTACTAATGAAGCATTCTTACAAATCAACTAGCTTGCATATTGGCTAGCTCGATTGTTGTTTAACTACACATAAACATTTACTATCATCAATATACCTGTATCGAAAAATCTGATTAAGGTATAGAAATAAATATCAAACTAAATAAAAACCCTATATTTTTACTTAATAAAGAAATTATGGATGGTTAAAATACTTACACGATATGTTTTATGAAACAAGTTTTAAAACTATTCAGTACTAGCCAATATTTAAAATTTCTGCTGATGTATTTTTTCTTTATCCTACAATTCCTACTATTTGACTGCTTTAGAAACATAATTTTAATATATATATTTGTTTATGAAAAAAAAATTAAAAATTTTGATAATAGATTCCGACCATTATTTCACAAATCTAATATCTAGCATATGTTGCGAATTTTTCTTCTAATCACAAGCTAAGTTGAATTTCAAAACGCTTCAAAGGTATGGTAATACAATTGCGTGTAAAAATAAATTTTTTTTGAATGATTGCGTAAGAAATCCTTAGATAAAATGACTACTTTTATTGATTTCACTATATTATTCGTTTCACCACTATCTTCTCGTTAAATTCATTATATATAAACTTCTAAAATCCAAAAGAAAAAGTAATACAATGTCTGACAACCAAAGGAATAAACAAAGGATTGCAATATAAAAACCAAACTGAGTTAATATTTATAATTAAGGCAAACGATAAATTAACAAAGTATATAATAACATTCTGTTTATATATTTAAATAAATCAAAATATTAAACAAATATATATTAAGTTGAATGTAATTATTATTGCAGTAAAAAATAAAAATCTTTACACGTTAATCTATTCTTAAAATGCTGCATGGAAGATATACTTTACTTTCATTAGAAGACAACGAAACGAATTGATTGGAATCAGAATATTGTTCAATTTTTAATCACAACATTTTAGCCCTAATTTAATACAGATTGTTGAATACATTCATTTAAAATTTATCTTTATGAATGAATTTAAGATATTTCAGTATAAATACTAATCCATATTTGAAAGAATTCATTTTATTGATTTCTTCCACCACGAATGCTTCTCTTACGGTTTTGAATCATTAAAATAAATTAATGAATTCTGAATCCCTTCCTGATTCTTAAAACCATATTATAAAAAATGATAAAATTTCATATGTATTCCTTTAGTTTCACAGTTAATCAACGGATAGCTTATTCCACTTGTAGACGTATTTCGAAAAGAAAAGCTAGTGAATATATTAACTGACTTATTTGTAGATATTTACATATAAGACACCAACATTTATTTCTCAGATATATTAATTAAAATGTGAAATTATGGTTGCTTACATAAATTTTATGTGGAAGTTTTTTGTTGAGATATAATCCGATAGTATATATTAGGTAAAGAAACAAAGTGTGTTAAGAAATTATAATTAAACTCTAACACTAAAACATTATTTTCCACCGATATTTTATTTTTATCTTTTCATTTTAAAGCATAAAACTAAGCTATAGTTATAAAAATCGCAATTATGTTTGAAAATCAGAATAAATCTTTCGTAATCACTTATTTTAATCTTTATCAATAATTAGCAATACATGTCTTATGATATTATAGCATATGTATTGTGTTGCTCTACAATTTTATATTCCGCTGCATTGTCATACGTATTATATTGCCATATTAATATGGATACTAATAATTGTAATCTAGCTCAATATAATTATTTATTTGTAACTTTAATTATGGAATTTTTATAGAAGTTATTAAAAGATAATCAGTCTCAACTTCAACTGATAATTCGTCATACAATCTAAATTTTGACAAGTAAACAAATTTTAACATGTTCAAACCAATTCAAAATACAGCTAGTAATTATATTTCATGTATGATTATACAATACGCCATACATGCATTTGCAAAGGAACCCAAAATAGTAGCTGAAGTACAATATTCCAGATAGGCGTATAAACGAATATATATATATATTGTTATATATATATATATATATATATATATATATATGATTTTTGAAAAATGTTTAACGCATATTTATTTTTATATATTCATTACATTTATCAAATTTATTATTATTATTTTATATATTAATATTTTTATTTATTCTATTAATCTTATCACTGTACATTTATAAGGATGAAGATAAGTTTCGCTCTACGTTTGAGATTGGCGTTTTGAAATATACTTAATAAGACACATGATATAACCTATAAGAGAGAAATGATTGAATAATAATGAGCTGTCACCTAGTTAAACTTGCTTTATAGTGATGTGAAACGAGGTACGAGTTTATTGCCAGAAACTTTTGTTGTGTAGAAATGCTAATGCACACTCGGTCTATGGCAGATAATAATCTTCCCTTTAGTCCTTAAAAATTAGGATGTGAGATCAAATGTCATCTATGGCCCTAGACTGTAGCTTAAGATTTACAGGTTTAGATTTACGATATTAGTTTTAGATGAAATTGAAAAAAATTAAGAGTGGGAGATAAATATTATTGAAACTTCAGTTTTCAAGTTTATTTCATGAAAATCTTGGCTTTATACAAAAACATATTTAGCATAAACGAAAACAATTAAAATGAAAATGTATAAGCTTTATTTAAGTTTTTAGATAAATTAAAACAAAAATTAGACATTACTTTAATATACCTTTAGTCTATATCGCGTTTCATAAAAGAAAAATATTACTTTTTTACATTTGTTTTAATTTAAACAATTCATTTTAACAATGTACTTTCATTTTAGCAACATATTAATTTCTTTAAACTTATTTGTTGGAAAATGTGAAAAATCCCTGGTTAGAAACTTAAGAAAGAAATTTAATTTTTAATAATATATCTATTTTATTTAAGATATATTTAGTAATGTAATTTATATAAGAAATTCACGAAAATGAAATGAAAATGTAATAAAGCTGATAAGAATTCAACCTTATTAATGTAATTTTCTTTTTTTTTAGATGGTCGTATACTTCCAGCTAATCAAAGGCAACATGTATTTCAAAATGGTACATTATTGATAACAGATGTGCAACCAGGAGTAGATGATGGTCATTACAGCTGCGAAGTTAGATCTCAACAAGGACCACCTGTTTCAAGAACATTTCGAATTTCAATAAGAAGTGAGTTGTGTCTGTTGTATTGCTGTTGAAAAACACATACGTATAAAAACAATTCAGCAATGACTTTAAAAAGATTTTCAATGTAGAATTTTCAGCTATTACTTAGAGGGTTAAATTTTTATCTATTTTTTTCATTTTATACATTACGTATTGTATGAGATTTAACATTGCTTTTTCAGATAGTCAAGAGAAGTATGGAGAATTGATTCATAAACGTGATTTAAAATGCTGCTTTACTTATTTAAGACAGTCAAATGTGAACATTCGACAAATAATTTAATATCTTTCAATTAATCATTAGAACAATTATCAACTGAACAAATATAGTATTTCTCATTTGTTACACAAATTACGCTGAGTTTGTTTAGTTTAGTTTTTATATATATTTTTAATTTTATAATATTGTTATGTAATGATACAAATAGCTTACGTTTAAACTTTCTACTAGATTACCTCTCTCAAACTATGCTTAAAATTTCCTTATTTTTCAACACCAATCTAAAACCATATCTCACAAAATTAATAATTCTAATCAATCTACTTTATAATTTTAAGATTGCTTAAGCCTTTTGCATTTATCATTTTCCCCTTCTTGAAGACTTTTTTTGTAATGTATAAAACCCTATACTACAAAATATTGTATAAAATTTTTTTACAGCTGGACCAAAAATTGCTAGCTTTAGCTTTAGGGATAACCTTCATGAGGGAATGAGAACAGCAGTGACATGTATTGTCACTGCTGGTGATGGACCTCTGACAACATCATGGCTTAAAAATGGGCATCCCTTAGATGAAGAACCAGATACAATGATCGTTTACGCTGATGAAGGTTTCGTTTCTACACTAACTCTAAAAAACTTAGCTTACCGACATAATGGAAATTACACTTGTGTAGCAAGGAATGATGTGGCATCTGGCTCGCATAGCGCTACTCTAACGGTTAAAGGTAATGAATTTATTTTTAATGTATGAAAATGAATTTGTTGGTCAATGATTATATATATATATGCCTATATATATATATACTAGCTGATACCCGCCCGCTTCGCTGGGCAGACGATAATATTATATTTTGGAACCTATACGTAAAATATCAAGAAATTTTTCAATTTTTAAATTTAATTATAATCTGAATTTAAAAATTTTAGAAATTGATTGTCTGTAATAATGGTTATCCATGACTTTCAAACATATGAGAAAAGTATTTAAGTGTTAATAATTCATCAATGAAAATGTAATTTAGTCCGTAAATCTGTCGTTGAACAGAATTCCGCATCACCGATGAGGTAGTGTGTAGTGCGATGTGTTCCCATTATTCTACATGGCGGATCCCCAGTAGGCCAAAACCATGTAAAAATTGCCAACATAAAAATACATTTTTATATATATTTTTTTATTTTTTAAACCTGTTGAAACAATTTTTTTGTGTATTACATTTCTATTGTCTTTATTTTGAATGCATGGCAATTTTTGAGGTGACAACTACATTTTTATTTTTTATTATATCAATTTATTTATCTTAATTATTACATTATTTTATCTTATTCTTATTTTAGAAATAGTTAAATATTAGAAAAATATGAAATAATATGCCTACATTTCCAAAACATCTCAGTAGACAACATTCTTCGTTCGTTTTTCTGGTTGAAGGTTGATTAGATTTTCACGTGAACTAACTCTTCAACATGCCATATAAAATTGACCATGTGAAAAACAGACACTTTGTAAATCTACACCAGCTAATTTTAAACTCTGCCCTTGTGCTTTATTGATAGTCATCGCAAAGCAAAGTCTAACTGGAAACTGCAAACGCTTAAATTCAAAATGATAATCTGATGGAATTAATGGTATTCTTGGAATGAATATATTTTCACCCTCATACTTTCCTGTAAAAATAGTCGCTTCTATAACGTTTCTTTTTAGAGTTTTCACTTTGAGTCTGGTGCTGTTACATAATTTAGGAGGATTTAAATTACGCAACAACATTATTGACGTACCAATCTTTAGGTAGCCTAGTGGGCGAGGCTTCGGATTCGTGGCCGGCGGTTTTCGCTCAGTCGCGGGTTCGATCCTTGGCCGCCAAAGACCCACCGTGTAGCCGGGGTGGATGCACGTTAAATCTGTCGGGGCCCAAAGTCCTCCCGTTGGTGTGGTGTGGATGTTAGAAGAGGGGGGTACCAGCTCAGTTGTCGTCCTCGTCACTTGACCGTGGTTCAAAATAATTATAGAAAGAAAATATTCTGAAAGCTGATCCTTATGGTTAAGAAGACTATTCAAAGGTTCAGGGTAGGATCTAATAGCAGGAATTTGGACTTGATCACCGCTGCAGCACATTCCTGGAGGTTCTTCTATCAATTTTAAAGCATGACACTACAAACAGGACAAACGTTTTCTGATATTTTTTATCTGCGATTTTATCATTTAAATAGTCAATATCTGTTATATATATTTAAAACCAAAGCTTTAGAAATCCAAGGCACTAATTTAACTTTTGATCTTTTTTCATTGCATTTAATTACAGCTGCCTGATTCATAGGGGGGTTATTAGAAAAGTATTTTCGTATTGCTGCTCTATGTACATCAGGATGGCTTTTAGTATATTTTGAAGCAACTTCTCTATGTATTTCAAGATGACTTTGAGTATACTTTCAACAGCGTGTCTTACTTGTTCATATCTAATTGAATTTGTGAATATTTTTCCTCTTTTTTTTTACCTTTATTTAATTGAAGAGATATTATATCATTAATAATCTATTCACTTGAACTTGATAAATTAATGTTAGATATTGATTGAGTCTTTGAAAGTAGCATAGATACATTTTCTTGAGGATGAAACACTAAAGAAGACACATTTTCTTCATTTTGTTTCACATTATCATCACCAAGATTAACTTTACTTCTATTTGTTAATCCAACTATTTCAATATAAACATCAAAATGTCCACTATTTTAGTTTCCCGTAAAACGTAATTTTTTTTTCCCTCTGAATTGTTTCACCAACAGAAGCTATAAGGCAGACGCCTTGATACACTTCGAACTGATAGGGAAATAGCTCTGCCACCGCCATAATTTCGCAAATAGATCCATAC
>BMAW01124316.1:313680-347309 GCA_019974015.1 Nephila pilipes
GCGTGTTTGGACATCTTTTCAGTAAAATATGATCAATTATTATAAGAGGCATAGTGCTTTGGGTCTTAACATTTAAGCCATTCAGTTGTTAAAATACATGAGAAACAATAATATTTCTCGACAACATATCGATGTAATGCAGACACCATAAAGAGACCAGGGCAAACACGCTCCGTCATAAGAATTTTAAAAACTTTGAAGGTAAGAGCCAATTCTATCTATCCAAATATATTCAACATCCGACTATTAAACTATAACTTCACAAATAAGAAAAATCAAATTTGTATTAACCTATTGACCCTTTTCAAGTTAAAATATAATTAATTTTTAAAATCAAATTATTTAAGATTCAACAAAAATATACAAAGATATAGTAAAATTTTATGAAATCACCCGTATTACGTTATCCTTTTTACATAGAGGATATCTTACGCTAGCATATCTAAGGCTAACATTTGAATAGACAGAATGGCTCTTAAAGAATCATATCATTAAAAATAATTCTGTATTCTGAAAACTGATAAAATATCATTTTAAAAACAAAGACGTTTATTTCTAGAGAACCATAAACTAAACCAAATACAAAACAAAACATTTTGCAAAATGTTTACATTGGAACCTGATTAATGCGTACATCGCAATAAATATTTTGACAGCTACTTATTTTTATCAATGTGAATAACATACCAAATTATTATTCATTTTATTAAAGCCAACTTCAATATCTACAATGGATTGCGTTTAGATTTACAAATGTAATTTATCAAATCATTATTAATAATGAATACTTTCTCATAGAACATTTAAGAGCTTTTACATTAGGTTCACAACAATAAAATTATTTTTCCTTTTAGACAAAGCCAGATGATCAGCTGGATTACATAGTATACCAAAATTCACGAAGTAAAAGTCGATGAAGTAGCTACAAACAGCGGTGGAAAATATTTGTGATAAAATCCATCCTCCATCAGCGCATCAATAGGTATTTGGTGTTTCGCACCTTTCAAATCTCGCCAAATGGCTTCAGATTGGTAGCAATACGCAGTATACACTTGTAAAAACCATAATTTCATTTGGCGTCAGTCTTATCATTTTAGCGATAAAGTCATAAAATAGCCTCGCCTATGGATAAGAAAAGGTCATGGATGAAAGGTACATTTAGGATTAAATTTAATAAAATCCGTTCTTGAAACTGAGGCATCTGTAAAGATAGGCCGCTGCCAAATTTCAGATCAATCTAGGTTTGTATAGTTTTAGAGATATCATTGATGATCAGTCAGTGGTATTTCCTTATATCTCTTACCTCTTATATGCTTCATGTGTGTCTGTGTGTGTGTTGTGTGCGAGCGTATAAGTGTTAGTTGTTTTGGTGAAGAGGTCTCTTTCATATCAGTTATTATTTTATTTGTTGACGAAGAATTGAAATTCTTAGTAAAATGAAGTATAACACTAAACTTGCCACTCTATTAATGACATTTAAAATACATTTGAAGAGTAGTATCCATTTGAAGAATACATATTCCATTGATGTTACACACATACATATATATATATAATTATATATATATATATTCTTACGTAGATATTAATGCAGGTTGAATTGAATACACACTAGAAAAGTGAAAAACGGTTTTTATAAGCAGATTAAGAGCAGCTATACATATATGGATTTCACAGAGAACTTTTTGAGGCTGAGAATATTCCACATGACATGGGCCCATATATTACATGAGAATATTCCGCAATACTTTCTGGACACGTAAAAATATTCAGGAAAGTCTTAGAAATTTTAAAAGAAAACAAAGAATAATTCAACAAATTTTAAAATGAATATTTAATGGTTTTGACTTTGGGCTTTGAGAAACCGAGAATCCTTATTCTGCAGTCCAGCGCTATATCTCTGCACTAACAGTTCTTTTAAGGTTAGAGTCATTTCTCTGCCCTTGAAATGAAAAATATCTATCTCTCTGTTCAAAATTTTTGTGGTAAGGTTCTTGTCCGTGAGCGTGTCGTGGTTCCTGAAAACACTTAACAGGAGTGCGACTTTCTTCAGCCGCTGAATGCACTTCATCTAGGCCTTCCTTTCTTAAATGTAAATCGGAAACTTAATTTTGAGTGTCATCTCAACTTCACGCCAATGCATCAGAAAAATGGTGTGAACTCTGCATAGCGGTGTTGTATACAAAAGTAACGAAGGTCAGAATTTCATTCCAAACTTTCGCTACTTCGACGTATAAAACAATATGCCTGTCAATGTCTTATTTAAGCACTCTCTTAGCCCATTAGTTTGAGGATGAAAAGCAGTCGTCATTCTGCGGGTAACATTACAGAGGTAATTTGGTTCCACAACTAGTTTCGATTGAAACTCTTGTCGTCGGTCGGTAATGATGACTTTTGAAACTCCATGTTTTAAGATCGTTCCTCAAGAAAAAACTTAGCTATTTGGCAGCATTAGGCAATAGCTTCGGATGGCATAGCGATTGAAGTGAACACTACAGACAATGATCCATTAAAATATCCTCAGTGATTTTAGAAATCGTCCAAGCAAGTCTGTTCCTATCCGATGGAATGGGGGGATTGCAGTAGGGATAGGTAATAGAGACTGGCTGGCTGAAGTAGAACAGGCCTTTCTTCGTTGGTATTCGTGGCAGTGCGTGACATATCAGAGACGAATAGTACGATAGAACCACTTAGCCACTATAATCATTTCCTTACTTTATCATGCATTAAAACTAATCCTAATTGGCCTTCTGTAAGTGCGTCATGAAAATATTGGAGTATATCTTTATGGAAGTGTCTCGAAGTGTAACCCCATCTTTCAATCTGGATCAAAGTTCTTTTTGAAAAATACTCTAAAAATTAATTCATAAGTTGACCTTTTTTTATTTTGATTTCTCTGTTGAAGGGATAGATAATTTTTTGAGTTCTGTGTTCTTCCTCTGTTACACCACTGGGTTTGAGAAAAAGTCGAGTACGTTAACTTTTACAAAGGAGTCATTTCCATCTTTAAGCGGATTTTACATCCATCTTTTTTATTCTTCCTGTTTTTATATTTAAAAGACGTGTCATATTCTAGAAGATAAAAAGTTCTTCTTGCTAATCTTCCCGTAGGGCCTTTAAGGCTAATTAACTATCGTAGAGAATCAAGATCTGTCACTACATTAAATTTCTTCCCAAAAATTTACAGCCGAAATTTCTGTACAGCGAGACATTCCCTTTCAGTTGTGGAATAATTTCTCTTTGCTTTTCAAAGTGTCCAAGAAACATATGCAATCACTTTCTCTTATCAATTTTGTAATTGTACTAGAACTGCGTCAAATATGCATCCAAGTATATCTCTATGCAGTGACGTGGGATTCGTCTCGTCGAACAATGCTAAAACATGATTGGAATTAAGTGCTATCTTCAACTCATGAAACGCAGTGATTTGTTCGGGACCCCAACCAAATTCAGTCTTCTTTAAGCAGTTTCAAAAGTGCTTGAGCCTCATATCAAAACCCTTTGATGAAATAGTGGTAATAATAGCGGATTATCAAAATCTTCAGACGTCATTTTAATTTTGTAGGGTTAGAAAATACTTGACTCCTTTTATCTTCTCCAGGTCGAGCGGAATACCATCTGTTGACAAAAGATGGTCCAACATTTTGATTTCTTAGCCGGCAAAGTAGCATTTTTATAATTGAGAAGCAGTTACTAGGAGGCGACTCTGAACGATGCTTAACCTTTCAAGGTGCTTCTCAAAAATTTTGGAAAACACCACGATGTCATTTAGGTAAAAGAGGCACATCGTCCATCTGAAATGACGTCATGGATTGTCCTCTATTCTTTCAAATGTTGCAGTGGTATTACATAGATCATGAAGCATAACTTTAAACTCGTACAAACCTTCTGGAGTGATAAACGCTGTCTTTTCACTATCATTATCATTTACTTCAATTTGCCAGTAACCGGTTTTGAGGTCCATGGTCGAGGAAAATTAGTAGACTTTGAAGAGTCTAGTTAATCTTATATGCGTGGTAAAGGGTAAATATCTTTTTCAGTCATGTGATTGAGGTAGAAATTATTTACGCAGAAGAACCAAATTCCATTTTTATTCTTGATCAAGACAACTGGAGACGATCAAGAGCTCTCAGATAGCTGAATTATGCCCTTACCTAGCATCACCTTAATATTTTTCATTATGTGATGTTCATACGGTTACACTCTATAGTCACTTTCGCTTACAGCTTCATGGTTGCCGGTATTTATGCGGTGTTTAACCTTTTCCAACACAACTTTCGTTTGTTTTACATTCGTCAAAAATTCCTGAAAATTTCTTGAGTATTGCAAAAAGCATCTCCCTTTGCGTCATTATGATATTAGGAGCTAACACATGGATCAATAAGTCCCGAGACTGTGCGGTCGTTTTTTTGCGGTTTCCTCCTTCAAACGCACCAGCAAGTCAATATAATAATCACTGTTGATCGATTTACCTTTTTCGAGGAAGTCAATGAAAGTCACGCCATGCGTATCCCAAAAAACTGACTCCATGACTTTGCTAGCTGACTGCTGCGTTTTCGGACGGCTTTCGCCAGCTGTGCGCCACTCAGATGACTGCCGCTTCGACTCTGGAGTGTAGTGAAGTATCCATGTTTCGTAACGACGCAAGAAATCTTTTTGGTTGCGAGTAAATAACGATAAACAGCTTTCAGAATCATCGACTCGTTGCTGTTTTTGTTCCATCGAAAGCAATCGCGGCACCCACTTGGAAAAAACCTTTTTCACTTCACTTCAAAAAACCTTTTTCAGTAAATACACTTCCATATGATATCTGTGTCATCTCAGCAATCTCACGGAGCTTCACTTTACGATCTTTCATTATAATTTTTGTCACTTCACTCACATTTTCCGGTGTAACGGCTTCCACAGGTCTACCCGAGCGTTCCGCGTCATTTGTGTCGGTACGACCACGTTTAAACTCGGCAAACCACCGACAAATCGTTGCTTTTGATGGACAAGAGTCCGGGTAACATTTTTCAATCCATTGTTTCGCTTGCACAGTGTTTTTACCCATTAAAAAACAATGTTTTTTCAGAACACGAAACTCGGTTTTTTCCATTTTTTAAACAAACTACAAAACGACTTTACTCCAACCTCGATAACTCAGCTGTTTCTGGTCCGATCGACTTAAAATTTTGACACGTTTCAAGCAAAGGTTCGTACTCTAGAAAGACCTGGTTACTGGTTTACTACTAGCGCCATCTCTGGGTTAGTCTCGGAACTTATTGATTCATGTGTTAATATTCTTGAGAAATCGACTTTGCCAGTTACTGCTATTTTTAGTCTGGAATGAAGGGTTTGATTCGGGGAGAGTAATTGTACTCACGCACTCCTTACTTAACTTTGATTCATTGCGTTTGAATATATTCTGGGGAATAATTTCAGGAGCGGCTTGACAATTTGCAACCCATAATTCACCTCCACCAATACACAATGTTATTATGGTTGCTAGTATCATAATTTCTTTTCTTAGTGATAATATTTTATTTTCTTACAATATCATGTCAATATTTTGATCTCAGCAGTAATTGGCAACAGGAATAGTTGACAGAACATGCAGGTATAGTGGAATCACTATATTAATTTTGAATAATGAGTTAAATGATTAAGTTAATAAAAGTTTTGGAAATACAGGAACAATTACTGTTGAAAATTCACTACACGACTTTTCTGAAAAGTATATAAAAATGTATAGGATATTGGTCTTTTTATTTTGATAACCAATTCATGAACGAAGGAAATATGTTTTTTTTTTAATTTTTTAGATTAAGTTTTGTGACATAATATATCCAAATTGAGTTTTATGGGTTTTAAATCTGGACTTAAGTTTCATTAGGACAAAATATATTATTCCTCTTTCATAAGTCATTCTGGTTTGATATAAATATATGTCATGAAGTATAGTCCTCCTAAAATATTCAGTTAGCACACATAATAAAGATTAAAATATAGTATAGCATGATATTATTCACAGTTCATATGTACAGTGGTGTGCTGTAAATCGCATAATCCATCATGACTAAATGTTTCCTAAGCCGTTAGTGATCCTCATCATATTTGGAGATTAAACATTCTTTTGTGTCCTTCATTAAACTATGCAAATAGTTTTTATAGCCATAAGGACTTTCAAGGTTAAATCTCTTTCCATCAGAAAATATAATCTGTTTACCTTCATTGCTCTATGACTTGATATTTTAGCTCATTTCAGGCCTTAAATATTTTGATGTTTCAATAACTTCAGTATTTCTTCATTTTCATGAATTTCATAATAGTATTTGATTCAAGAATCTTCTGTACAATAACAATGAGCAGTGAAGTTATTTTTTCTGAAACGATTAGCAATTTTACGAATTGAAAGACTTCTTTAAATTGATAGTCGAATTATTTGTCAATCGCGCCGTGCTTTCAAAATCACTTTTTCTTCAAGATTCTTTTATTTTATTTGAATCATCGTTTGTAAATATGGCATTATAAATGGCAATTCTAAAACATTTTACTAACCTATTTATTTATCTTTTATATTTTTATGGAACCTTAAAAATAACTTTTTCACGTCGTCCTCAGACAATTCTTTTCCCTGCGATATCTTCATATAAATGGAAAACTACCCAGGTAAAACCTGAACCTTTGCACCTCAGGTAATGTCGTAATGAAATACTAACGCTTGCATTTTACAATGATTCTCATGTAGAATATAACATGCTATTTTTCTAAGGTGGTTTTATAATTTCTTAATAGGCACTTATTCCAATTTTAGGAAAATCTGTAGGTCTTATTAAAATTTAAAATTAATTCTGAAGTGGCAAATAGTACAATAAGACTTGCCCGATCAATTTTAGATACATAATTTTAAAATATAAGCATTATGAATTCTTCAGAAATTAAAAATTAATCAATGGTTTTTACTTTAAATAAAAATTATTGCATAAATCCTTGAAACATTTGGAAATGTAATTAAAATTATATTTATTTTCATCCACTTTAATATAGTTGATACATTAATATATATCTTTTCTGGAAGAATTGAATCTATTTCGTTGTTATAAATAAACTTGAATGCAAATTGGAAGAGACTACAATTTTTTTCAGTTCTTCTTTTCTAAATACTATTCTTGAATCAATTTTAAAAATTTCCGTTTTGATTAATCCTAATTTTTATATTATTAAGTTATTTTTACCTTTGAATTTGAAGATCATTTTGCAAATAATTTTTAAGTATTGATAACAACTGACAAAGATGAGCGCAGAAGAAAATATTTTACGTATGAAAGCGCTGTCATTTAATTTCTTCCCATTAATTACTGATATTTGTAATTTCTTAAAAATATCTGAATGAATATAGCTCATGAATTAATATAAATACCGTAAAAATTGTTATTTTTGGTGCATGATTTTAATCATCTTATCATTTTAATGCAAGCTTTGAAAAATTGTGCATGGAATAAAATGTTTGAAAATAGAACTTCAAAATTACATTAAATGTTTTGTTTAATGTCTAAAAATTATTTAAATTTTCACTAACAATGACTATGAAAAATAATACATAAATCCGTTGAAATATTTGACTTTTTATTTAGGATTAGTTCACAGTATTAACTCAATATATATGTTGCTGTAATAGTGTTGTTGAACAATTTTTTCTCAAAATATTTCTAAACTAAGCAATACCTACACCTATTATGTTCAAATATTACGCAAAGTGATCTTAATGCTAGCGTGAGAAACACAAAAAAATACATTAATAAATAATGAAAAAAAGAATTACGAAAACCTAATAATATTAATTTTATTCTCTTTTTCCAACATATACATTACACCTGAAGAATTACGATGAAATTTTATAATTCCAGCCTGTTTTTAACATTACTTATTTTCAGGAAGGCACCGTTTCCTAAAATATTTTAATTTGGTTAGAATTTTATTAAAGTGAAAGGTTTCTATTTACATTAGTGAGAAATGTATTTTGTAAAAGTAGGTTTATTGGCACATAAAAAATACGCTAAAATAAAAACACATACTTCAGTGAAGTTTATTTTTCCGATTATTTTTATTTCATTTCGCTTGTTTTACATTTATTTTTCTGTTCAGCAAATATATAATTCAATTATAGATCTTGTTTGTCAACAAGTATCTCATTTTTTCTGACGTATAAATCTTACATATATTGATTAAATTTTTGGAAACTATTTGCCTCCAGATATAAAATATGTAAGTTATTCGATCTTAATGTTTACATTCTTCCTTCGATTTCTTTGGATTAGAATAAAAATTTTAAGGACTGCATTTGGATGATAAAGTATTAGATTAGGTTACAGTATATATATATATATATATATATATATATATATATATATATATATATATATATATATATATATATATATATATATATATATATATACATATATATATATCATATATACTATATATATAAAAATAATAATAAGATTTGTATAGAAAATGAGTATAACATTTTATAACAACATTTTCAAATTATTATTTTTACGAGAATATATTTATTCAGCAAATTACATATTATGTTATCTGCATATACTTCAGTCACAAAAGCAAAATATTTAAATTTTTAGATATATATTTTTGTACGAAAATTTTAAATTACAATAGTTTTTCAAAATTAAAATATTACAGTCCAAAAAATGTAACATAATACTTTTAATAGAATAATTATAGTTTCAAAACAAATTTCTATATTAGAGTTATATATTTCGATCAGCCACTTAGCTTTTTAAAATGTTATCCATATTATCAGTATAATTTCTGTTTAGTATCTAAACTCCAAAGTTAGAATAATTCTGTTATTTAATATTGAATGAGAATTATAAGCAACCTTTAATAATAATTGTATGTTATGTATTATTATAAGGTCAATAAATGGTGGAAAAGAAAAAGAGCAAAAAATATTTGAATGAAGTGATGTTTCATTATGACTTTTTCTGAAAAGGAAAACTAACTTTCTTTATTTTGAAGATGTATATTTACATTTATTTATTGTTTGTGAATATTTTCTTTATGAAATTTGACGTATTTCTCTAGAGTTTCAAGCAATATGTAAGCGCAGAAAAGTGGAACAGTTATTTTCATTCTTTATCCCAGCTCTTTTGACATAAAATTGATCATTTATCCTCATGCGGATTACTTTTATGCAGAACATCAAATTTGAAACAGACTTTTATATTTTACTACATCGAAATGGCTGGACACATGCCAAGAATCCTTTCTAGTGAAAATGCTACCTTGTTTCCATAGCCAATTAATCCTTATTGATTTCCTTTCTGATGTCTTCACCGTGAATATTAAAGATGTTTTCTTTTCTACACGTTTTTTTGAAGATTTATCATCTGAGAACTTAAAATTCTAAGACGTTTCGTGCATTAATTTCCTAGTATTTCACCATTTGAAACTTTTTCGTTCTATTCGTTATCATATAAATTTTGAAATTAAATGATGCCTTCTCAGTAAGCCTAGATATAATGCTTTCCTTCAATACAGTTTCACTTGCTACACTTCCCTGAATCTTTGACAGATACTTTGAACAAAACTGAAGTTAAAAATTCTGCATAGCCTCCAGAAAATTACGTTAGAGGAGCATCAACTACTCATATTTATAAAACACCTTTGAAAGATTCGGTGTGAAATACTACACCCGTTTTCAAGAGGAAAGTAGACGGATTTGCAAAAATCATGTTTAAGTTTCAGGGTCTTCAAAATATTAACAAACATTAATGACTGAATTTAACAGAAACACAAAGTAATTTCCATAACAATATATTCCATCACGGATTAAAGTTCTAGAATATATGCTTTCAGAACTAGAATAAACACACAAAAACGAAAAGGTGAAAATATTTATTCTAAAGGAAAATCTAATTAATATAAAGTGTTTATTTTTCACAATGAAAAACTATTAGTGAATTATTTCAGAAGATTTTTAACATATAAGTATTATTTTTTTAAACCGTTCTATTCCATTAGATGTATTATTTTCAAATTTATTTCAAAATTTATTCTGAAAATTGCCCACATTTTTATGAAATTTTTCTTTTAACAATAGCAATATATTTTTAAAATGTTATATGATGCTCGTGTCACTTCGTCGTGTCTTCAATGGTATAACATGATTCATAAGAAATCTAATACTTAAATTAAAATCTGTATGGCATATGAAATTTATAAGAGAAGAGAAAGAATTGTTCTTTTGCTTTTATTTATTCATGTTATCAAGAAAAAGTTCCTTATCTCTATTAATAATCAATTCTATTTCAGGATTATTAAATTATAATTTAAATCTCTCTCTGAATATATATATATATATATATATATATATATATAACAAAAAAAGACGCACTAAGAAGGAGTTGTCCGATGGAGACAAAAATTGGCTGATAGGAAAAATATGTACATAATAGAAAATTAATAAAATTTCAGAAAATTTAAATGATTTATTTCAGAGTTACATAGTTATAAAGTCACGAGCTCAATAAGGTGTTGACCCATCTCTAGCTTGGATGCAAGCTGCCACACGACGTGGCATTGAGTGATAAAGCTCCCTGATGTGTCTTGCGGTATTTACTGTCAAATTTGCTCCAATTGTCTGGCTAGGTCATCAACATTTCCTGGTGTTCGATTGGAGAGAGGTCTGTCTTGTCAAGAAAGAATTTTACAAGCTATAAGACATTTCATAGCAACACGTGTCTTATGTGGTCTGGCATTATCTTGCTGAAAAATAAGGTCATTGCAATGCAAATGGAACGGTAGCAAAACAGGTCTCAGAATGTCGTTGACGTATCGTTGTGCTATAAGCGGGCCTCTAATGACGACCAAAGGGGTCCAGCTATCAAGGGAAATGACACCCAAGATTATAGCTCTTGGTTGAGGGCCTGTGTGGCGTGCAATAGTTGAAACAGGATTAGCATGCTGTCCTGGGCGTCTCCAGACATGTCTTCAATGATCGTCAGGACTCTTTTGGAAGGGGGATTCGACAGAAAACACTCTGCGTCCCCAGTCAGAATCATTCTAACCTAATCGAGCCAAGCACCACTGTAATCTGGCTCGACAGTGTGCAGGTGCGAGTGGCAGGTGGCGTAACGGTCGATACGAGAGTAGATTTCACACTATCAGCCGTCTGTGAATGGTCATGATGGATACTTTTATGTGGGTCTCACATCTGATGGTTGATAACGATGAATCAGGCAATGTGACAGCTGATCTGACATTTTCTCTGTCCTCCCGATCTGCTGTAGCCCTTGGTCGACTGCTATCATTATGACGCTGATATCTGGCAATGTCCACCCATTCTTGCCAGCATTTTCTAATCGTCTCATCGCTTCGACCCATATGACGATATATATACATTTTTTAATTGCTCAACATTAAATATACAAAAAACGATAATTACTTCATGATTTGAATAAGAAATATAAAAGAATGTATGACAAAATAACAAGAAGTTTAATATTAAAATATGAAAAAATTATCCTTGTGACGTCCTTTCTTCAGTATTATTTCTCCTGTTATGTTTCCTTAGAATTTTTCTGTGAATAATTTCTTGTGACTTCAATTTAATATAAGTAAGTGTAAGATAAAATTCTTTATTAATAATCACTGAAGAATACATATGAATAATCTCGTGAATTTCTGTCACTGGATAAATCTGGATCATGATTTAAAAATATAGTCTTACTGTACCACATCACTGTTTTTGATTCCAATCTTTCTCATAAACAGTAAATTGCTATTTTAGATTAATTTAACTAAGATTCTTTTAATAAAAAAAATAATAATTACAATGTTTAATATAACTTACAAATATTTATTTCCTTGTTATATTCCTTGAACTCTCTTCATTTTCCTTTCAATGCTATTTTATTTCATATCATTATTTTTAGTTTATTTTACCTTACCTCTATTTTCATCTAATATACCTAATTACGTTTCCTTTTGTTTGGGAAGAACATTTAATAACAAGCAAATCAAAGTAATATAACGTCCTTGTTGTTAAACCTCATAAAATAGCGAATACTCCGAAGTTTCAAACTAGGCATGAAAATAAGGAAAACAAATAAAAGAAATATACCATAATACAAAATTAAATTTAAAGTTTATAAATTATGAATCAGCTTATGATAGATTAGGAGGTTGCAAGATTTGGTACAGTCTTTAAAACCAACTGTAGTGAGGCCATATATAAGTAAAAATATCATTGCAAAAAGCATTTTTAAAAAACTTAAATCTAGCAATAGAAGACAAATCAAAAGTAAAATTTAAAAAATAAGAAGAAGAAGAAGAAAATCTTTTCACTATTTTATAAATTAAAGCTATATTTTTTAGCAAAAAAGCGAAACTAAAAATTATAATTATTACTTTTTGAATCATCTGTTAATAAAAGCATAAGAAAAATTAGCCTCTTAACAAATTCTCTTACAATTATTTATATTGTATTGTCTATTTGTGTTTTAAATCCATTCTAATGTTCCGCAAAATGTTTGGTTCCAGGTTAAGTTTCTAAACATAGTTATATTTCACATTCAAATAAGAAAATTCTGTAGGAGAACATGTCTATTTTATCATACATATTGCTCATAATTTTAGGTTTTCTAAGATATTAAGGATTTATTATTGTTCTATCAGTCAATTTTAAATAATTAAAAATTAACTGTTCTATTTCGAAAAAGAAATTTCGTATTAATTTCGTCTGATGAGAAAATTATATTGGTTGTATTAAAAAATATTATTAAAAAATATGAAAAGTATACCTAAAGGTGGCCAGATTCAGGACATCGGTTATCATAATTTTAATGTCATGTACATATATATTTATACTTATAATGTTACATATATTTATCTGTTAGCAAAAGATATTTATTATTTTTTACTTTAATTAATTTCGTAAAAAAATTTAGTTTACATTCACAGTAACTCAAAAATTCAACTGTAAATGGGTAATAGTACATTATTTATAAAATTTTATCATGAAATATCAAAACATTAAACATAAATTTAGCCTTTTTTATATGAAAAATATTTCTCATATTTCGTAAGTTAAATTGAGCACAGAAAAATGTATTTATAGTAAAAATTTTCTTTTTACGTTTAGTATATCCCTACCTTCCTTATGGTTGCTGTAATATCTACAATTTGTAATAGTATCTATCTTTGTCATTATATATTACGTGGTAAGTTTATTTACTAAGTTAAAATAAAAAAAAGTTCAAAAGTTTTAAATTGGATAGAATTTCAAATTTTATGGTTAAAACATTTTTTTTTAATTTCATGTAATACTCTTAAAATTCCATTATTTGTCATATGTAATAGCAATGCCACTAATTAATAATGGTATGCTATGAAGGAATTTGGCACAAATAAATAATTCTATATATTTACTAGAAATAAATTTATTTTTCAGAATCTATATAAATAAACAAGGGGAACTACAAGGAGTCTCAATGTCTTTTGGGAAATCACAAAAGTCTGACGACCAGATTTTTTTTTTGATAAACATAGACGCATCAAAATATGGACACTTTTTGTTCCCACTCAAGGGAAAAGAACAAATTTCTTCTCCAAACAAAAGACAGAAAGAAATAAAACCAATGACATATTTAATCAAAGCTGCATTATAAAACAAATATGTTCCAAAAATAGTGAAAGAATAAGAATGTGTAAAATAAATAAAGGTCAATTTAATTTCTTTTTAGCATTAACTTTAAAAAAAAACATTTCCTGAATTTCATGATACAGTTGTGAGATGTTTAGAGAAATCTTTGATTTCACAGATAAAAAAAAAGTGTTAGGGAAATTGAAAACTAATTTGATTTTCTGGCTAAATAAATTATATTATATTCAAATATATATGACACTGTACTATAAATTTATTTGACTTCCTTAAAAAAATTGAAATATACTTACGCATTTAAAAAAAGAAAATAGAAGGGAAAATATAAAAAAAATGTGAGAATAAATTGATAAAAAATAAATTATACGTGATGACTTTGGACTTCTATGAAG
The DNA here is from genome assembly GCA_019974015.1 of Nephila pilipes. Lineage (NCBI taxonomy): Eukaryota > Metazoa > Arthropoda > Arachnida > Araneae > Nephilidae > Nephila > Nephila pilipes. The sequence continues at coordinate 327,745 of BMAW01124316.1, forward strand.
TTACGAGAGAAAGAATCATTGTAAAACTTATAATACTACTTCAAGTAATATATTTATACATACATATATTGATGATGTAAGAAATATTTTAAAAAAAACATCCTTCGAGTAATAAGTTACATATTAAATAATCTACCCCAACAATTTAAAGAGAATAGGGAAAAAAAGAGAAATTCGCTGCGAACAAAAATATATTTCGTAAGATATTATTGTAAATGATATTGTAAGATAACCAATCACAAATTTCATTATTTAATAATATTCATGAGTAGAATGTAAACGGGAACAGAATACCTGTTGTTATAATTTTAGATAAACAGAATGGGACATTAACAAATTAAAAATTTATTGTCTTGAATATTAATAAAAGCTATTTTTTTTCTTCATGTAAAAAAACACCACAAAATAATAGATAAATCTTTATTAATAAGGCGCATGACTACCTATGGCATGTATACGTCTTATGCCTTTATACGTCTGGGAATAGAATACTACTAATCAAGTATGATATTTAAGGGAATATTATAAAATTCATCATGATGATATCGGGAAAGTTCAAAGAGATATGTTGGTAGTAGAGATCAGAGAGCTGCTGACTGATTTCAAAGTAGAACAGAGTGGTTCAATAATTTTGTTGATATAATAATGAGACGCAGGGATAATATGCTCATGTTCCTCTAACCTTGTATGAAAAGATCTAGCTGTATGGATTAGACAATTATCAAACATAAAGGCGACATCCTTTGATGGAAATAATATTTGCAATATTGGGAACACCTGGTAGGCTGAAATGTCCATATACTCTTTTTTTTTTTATAATTTCTTGACGTTGTGGGGTTCATAAAAGACTTGCAGAAAACTAAGAAATCGTAGCCCAAAACATAACAGAGCCGCTTCCATATTTTACAGTTGGAACAAGGCAATCGAGTTGGAAACTTGTGCAGGAATTGTCCAGATGTAAACACACCTCAATTATAAGAAACAATATACACAATAATTCTTCTGATCGTATTATAACCTCCCATGCATATTTTAACCGGTTTTTATGATCGCGACACTATTTGAGACAAGGATTAGAATTTCTGTCTTTGTCAAGTGGGTAAGGAAAAGCGTTTCTGCAATAGATTTATTCTTAGTGTAGCTCTGTTCTATCGGTAATCGTTAATATTTGAATTTACAAACACTCATTCAGTTCTTAAGACAAATTGGCTGCAATTGTCTTCTTTTTGGATGACATTGTTCTTTTCAGTATACCACAGACTTACTAAGTCAACTTTCGCTTTCGTCCACAGTTGAGTCTTGCTGGTATTGTTTTTCCTTGTATGTAGCGATGTCTTTCGAGAGTATTCCTTGAAAAACACCCACAACTTTAGAAGTTGTAGTTACAAAAGCTCCTACAATGAAAGCTCAAGAATTTGCCTTTTCCCAAATTCTATATGGTTCGAATTCATGCATTACTGAAAAAAAAAAACAAGTATCCCCGGCACGATAACTTAAAGGCCATAGCACGATATAACTATATTCGTAAAATAGGTAGTGGTGAACAGGCTGTTTGATATAATTAATTTGAAATTAGTTCATAAACACTATTCATATTGATAAGTGTCTCAAATGTTTTGAAAATCACCATTATATATATTACATACATACACATATACACACAAATATATATAATATGTTTGTATGTGCATGTGTGTATGTGCTTATATGTGTGTGCGGATGTGTGTGTAATGCATACATATAAATAGTTACTAAAACCAAGTTTTTAAAATTAATTTATAATTTAGTCATAGTACAAAAAAGAAGCGTTAAGAAGTCTAAAGCGTACATTTATTAATTTAACATGAGAAAAAAGCAATTACATCGTGATAAATTACGTAAGAGAATTAACGGATGCCATATGCATTGCTTAACTTTAAGGCTAAAATGGAAGGGAGAAACATTTTCCCTTCTTGAAATATATATGCAAGGATTTTTTTATATCGCATGGTATTAGATTAAAGATATTTAGTTACTTAGCTGAAGACAAAAGGATTATAGGAAAGATACATATGGATGTGAAACAAAAAGAGAAGATGATTCACGCGAATTTATAGTAGGTGATCACGAAAATTATACTACTGGCTATTCAATTTGCATGACCCTAAAGGAAAGCAAATACAAAAAAAAAACATATTTATCGCACGCAAACAGTATGACTTGGAGACAAAATGATTAAAATTACAAGCTGTTTGGGGAACTTACAGGTGTGCGAAATTGGTAGAAATAGCTGCCATAGGTGGCAACTAAAGCGGCCCTTAACCATTTAGACATGGAGTAGATTTAGGCTTGAAAGACAGAAACGGGCAACTCATTCTATGCTACTTCAAGTCTGTGCCTCACTTCCTCAACCATATTAAATAGAGAGGGGTAGCAGGATAGTCTCTGAGCAACCCATGGCCAGATGTTTTCAGTTGGTGACAGATCTGAAGATCATGCAGGTCAAGGCATGAATCAAATGGACTTTTATCGAGGAAAAAGAAAACGACGTATAACTTGTGGTCATGCATTGTCTTATTGGAATAAAGCGTTTCGAAGGCCTCAAAAATAGGGCACAACCACAAGATGTAAGATATCAGAAATGTACTGATCTGCGTTCAAATTAGCGTTGATCTGATCTAGAGATGTTCATGTCAAGTTTCCAGTGACTGCTCAAAGCATCACACGAAGTTCAAGCCAGTAAGCTAATATCACATCTAAGCATGCGAAAATCGATCACCTGAGTGCCTTAAGATTCATATACAGCAATTAGAAAACTAAACATAAAAATAGGACTCGTGTGAATAGACGATTTTGTTTACCTCTTGTATCCAGCTCTATTGTTCTGTTCACCAGAGACGCCGTATCTCTCTATGCTGCAATATCAGAGGAAGCCGAAGTAATGATCACCGTCTGACTATCCACAATGCTGCGAAAATCTTTGCAATGGGCGAGAAGGCATGCTTGTTCCTGACATACGGTCCATGATCTGGTTGTTCGGTTCCGCAGGGCCGACCTCACATTTTATGTGTCCCTTCGGGCGTTAGTGATGGAAGGGTATGGACATCCTGCAAGCTATTCAGAATGACCCTCAGCAACACATTGAATCCATATTCGCATGACAGTGAATGAATTTCGGCTAGTGCGATAAGCGAAATCACTGGATGATAATCCATAGTCTCGTCAGGCAACCATTCTGTACCTTTCGAATTTTGAAACTTGCTGGTAAAAATTCGTTTTTTATATTCGAGACATAACAAGTCAATTGAAAAGTCCCCGGCTTACTATAGTAAAACACATTTTTTTGGCAAAATTAGATTTTTTATTCAACATAATTCCTTCAAGGGTGATACACAGATTATAGCTACCCTCCAACTTTTCGATACCATTTTTGTAGTACGATTTGTCCTTTGCTTCAAAATAGGCCTCAGTTTCGGCGATCACCTCTTCATTCGACGAAAATTTCTTCCCAGCGAGCATTCTTTTGAGATCTGAGAACAGGAAATAGTCGCTGGGGGCCAGATCTGGAGAATACGGTGGATGAGGAAGCAATTCGAAGCCCAATTCATGGATTTTTGCCATCGTTTTCACTGACTTGTGACACGGTGCAATGTCTTGGTGAAACAGCACTTTCTTTTTCTTCAAATGCGGCCTTTTTTCAGCGATTTCGTCCTTCAAACGGTCCAAAAACGCTATGTAATAGTCATTGTTGATGGTCCTTCCTTTTTCAAGGTAGTCAATGAAAATTATTCCATGCGCATCCCAAAATACAGACGCCATAACCTTGCCAGCCGACTGTTGCGTTTTCCCACGCTTTGGAGAGGGTTCATCGTGTGCAGTCCACTCGGATGACTGTCGATTGGACTTCGGAGTGAAATGATGGAGCCATGTTTCATCCATTGTCACATATCGACGCAAAAACTCGGGTTTATTACGCTTGATCATCTTCAAACATGCTCCGAATCATCAACTCGTCGTTGTTTTTGGTCAAAAGTGAGCTCGCGTGGCATCCACTTTGCACAGAGCTTTCTCATACCCAAATATTTGTGAATGATATGATGTACACTTTCAGTTGATATCTATAGAGTGTCTGCAATTTCATTCAATTTCAATTTACGGTCATTCAAAACCATTTTGTGGATTGTTTTTAATGTTTTCGTCGGTAACAACCTCTTTTGGGCGTCCACAGCGTTCACCGTCTTTGGTGCTCATTTCACCTCGTCTAAACTTAGCATACCAATCCTTGATGGTTGATTTTCCTGGGGCAGTGTTCGGAAACTCGGCATCAAGCCAAGTGTGTGTTTGCTTCAACTGTATTTTTTCCCTTCAAAAAGCAATATTTTATCAACACGCGAAATTCCTTTTTATCCATTTTTTTTCACAATAACAAAAGTTGTTTCACTCAAAATGCTATAATTCACAAACTAATGATCCGACAGCTGTCGAATTTATACACGCATCTTTTGAGGGTTATTGCTAACTAAAACACATATGGATTTAATTCTAGTAGCGCCATCTATGTGTCAGGCAGGGTACTTTTCAATTGACCTGTTATATCACGATATTCTGAGCAAATTCCGACCTTACAAATCGCTTTCTGAATGACCTAAATGCTCTAAAATACTAATCGTCCTCATATCTTTTTCCTTTCATGTGGGTTTGACGATCGTCAGATCACCGTTTCTGGTTTGCAATTTTATTGGCCAACAGTGTAGAAGTTCAAAAGGATTTTTCTCAGAAAATACATTGGATTTCCCATTAGTAGCGTTAATGCATGAGAAAAATTAATTATTTAATTAAATTTAACTGAAAACATTACACATACAGAGACACAGATATCCACTCGCTCGTTCACTCACACACACACACACAGATATATATACATACATACATATATATATATATATATATATATATATATATATATATATATTTATATATATATATATATGGAGAGGTTGTATGTAAGTAGCATTTTTTATGTTAACATTTCTTAAAATAGAATTTTTTTTGTTGCAGATATTCTAAAAGTGTTCTCATTTTCCCTATGTTAAAGAGTTTATGTAAAATGAAATCACGTTCTTTTTACATAAACTCTTCCACATTCTTTTGTTTTGCCCAAACATGTTCATGGTTATTATACTGTATAATTTTTCATTTTATTTTGAGGAGTCATTTCGATATTCTTAAGAATTTCAAGAACATTTCTGAATTGAAATTGATTTGAAAAAAAAAAATAATAATGCTTCTCCAAAACTGATTCAACGGAATCACAGAAATTGCAATTTTGGAGCGAAAAGTTAAGCTGCTGGAGGCATTGTTACATTCTTTAAAGAGAAAATAATTACAATTAGCTACAAACAATAAGTAGAGACAGGACATATAATTTCAAAATTATTGCAGTGTAGCTCAAGTGAAATAAACTTCATGTAAAATAATATTTATAAAATAAGAATAAAAAAGGATTAACCAAACTCAAATGAAAAAAAAAAAGAAATATTTATATATTGTATTTTAAAGTTTGCTTAGGAGGAAAATTTGTTTGAAATCTTAATTCCAAATTTGTATAGTTTAAAATAATTTTTCATATTCATAACTGGTGGGATGGACTTCCACATCATTTCAATCACAGCTTAAGTAAGTCATGAAAAGTATTATATAAGTTCGTTTAATTTCATTTTTTTAAACCTAGTAATATTTTTGGTCACAAAGTCTGAAACTTAGCAAGATATTCAACGGTATCTCCCATTTTGATTATATTTCTAGTATGTTTGCTTTCCTAAAATGAAATAATCTACTATATAGAGTAATAAATTTTGCTTTTAAATTCTTTGCTCACGTAAAAAAAAACTGTTTTAAATATAAGTGAAAATATTTTATGAATTATTTATAAGTCTATGAATCAAAGTTCATTTGAGAAAGAAAATCTAGGCATAATATTATATAAAATGAAAGATTTAGAATTAATGAGATATCATCAAATAAATACAATATGTTTAGCATAACAAAAAAAAATTGAAAATGCTATTTCTAAGTATATAATTAATTCTTATAGTTTCTAAAAAAATATATTAATAAAATGCAATATCGAAACATATAAATTAGATAAAATAAACAAGAATTCAGGAATTTAAAAAAAACAAGAAATTCGAATTTTTTTTTTTTTTTTTTTGTAAAATTAAAAATAAAATTTAATAAGACAAAAATGGAATGTAATACAATGAATTTTCTAACTGTGTTCAAAATTTTATGTTGAGTTATTCTAGAATTATAGGCTTATCTATTCCAGTCAAAAAATATTTTACAACCAAAATATGAATTGAAAAAAATCTGATTACTAAAATCCAAAAAAATAAATTTTTTTTTAGATTTTAAAAAAGGAAAACACACTAAAACTCAAAAAATCTTTAAATAAGTAGAAAATAATCAATGTTTTTGATAGAAAGTATATAGGCACCGGTGCATAACAAAGTACGTAACTTTTAAATTATTATTATTTCGGAAAGGAAGCTTAGAAAATTTATTTTATTAAGCTTATTTTATACATTTTCTGATCTTAAAAGAACATATGCATTGTTAATTATCATTATAGCTGTGATAGAGAATTCGAATTAATTGAAACTTCTTTCTCCAACCATTTTTTTTTACCTGAGAAACAAATTTCATGTATTGCATTAGAAACGTTAAGGCAATTCTTTTTTTAAATTTTAAATTCATATTGTTTTTATGTCATAAAGCTTTGCAGAATGTATTACACTCATAAAGTAGTTCTGCATTCTATAAAACATTTCAATAGTAAAGTTCATTTTATAAACATGTTTTGTCATAATAACAACATAATATACACAAAAAAATGCAACCAATTCTGTTGTTTTCATAATGAAAATAATTTCTCTCTATCGCTCTCGTTCTAACTATAATAAATATGATTTAAAGATAATCATTTTGCTTATTTTTTTAAAAAAAACATTTATAAAACACATTAAAGATATTTTGGCGTAAATAATAGTTTTTAAATGCTTCTGTACATTTATCCGTTTATATCTGTTCAATTATATCAGTTAACATTGGATTTTTTTACATATTATATCTGCCCTTTCATAAATTACTTTTTCATTTTATTTTCTAGTTACTTGAGCTTTATTGATTAGTTTTGAACACGGTTTTCATCCCATGGCAATTCATACAGTTTCAAAGTGCCATTTTATTTACAGGAAATTTACACATTTACGTCAAATTAACGTATTTTTTGTAATCAACCTAAAGCACAGAATAACATATTCTTCTCTAGAGTCCATTGTATTAATAACCATTAAAATTAAAAAAAAAAACAAATATTTTCCTAAATTTTCTAAGTTATTTGACAGTTAGAGAAATTCCAGAAAACTTTTGAACAGCTTTGAAAAAAAAGGTCGTTTATATATGTAGATCTTAGAAATTTTGTAAACAGTATCATGATAACTCATTAAATTACACAATATTGAGTCAGAAGTTCCTTTCATTATTTGAATATATACGAGGAAGTTTCAAAAGGGGGAAATGGGAACGAGGTAACTTACAATAGTACTGTTCATTGGTTATTTTCTCTTTTTCTATGAAGTCTTCGATTGTATTCCAAAATTATTTGTCAGATTATTATGATTGTATTTCTTTGCATTCAAAAAATATTTGTTGGATTTTCGAGCCAATGAAACCATATTCAACATTTTTGGAGCATATTAACCAGACGCAGACTAAATTTTTACAGTTGTTTTTTTTCTCTCTGTGTAATATTGATTCCAGGTCTCAAAAGATAATTCGACTCAAAATGACGATCTTAGTTAGAAATGGAAACAATTAATTTTTGAGAAAATGAACGTCAAATCAAAAATAACCTAAGAATCAGTGTTACATATGTTTTGGCTCCGTTTATGAATATAGCAGTACAGAAGGGTAACACCAATTTGTGTTAGCAACGTCATCGGTTTTCAAAAGCAAATACTTTTTGAATCACTCTCGTAGTTGTACGCTCTTAAAAAATTATTTATACATTAACTCAATTTGCTTTAAGGGAATACTTCAAATATCAGTATGTTTTATTTATTTTGATATGTTTTGTGAAACATGTATTTTGTTTTCTTCATATTTTGATTTACTGAGATAAAAATTAAGGCAATCCCTTAAAAATACAATTCCTCTGAGAGATAGTCCATTTGCTTGGAAGTTTATAGCTCCACCGACATTACACGTGTGGTGTTTGTCGATTAAAACAGAAGTAAAATATAACTTCTAGTCTTTTCCTGGGGGTTTTACATTGTTGCATACAATTCTCCGATGTGCACTTTTAACCTAACCTAACCAAGCTCGTTAACCCACACTCCCCGCCCTGTCTTTCAATTGCGAAGAACTCAAACATCCTCATTTTATTTTTCTGAAAAGTTGTTTCAACTCGAGAAACTGATCAAAAGGTTTGTATGCTCAGGGGATGAAACAAATTAAAGAATTATAAATCTAACTGAGTAAACCTTCGCCGAAGTATTGATCGAGAATAAATATTCTAAGCATGGCATTTGATTAAAACATATGGTTAAAACTTGTTCAAATTCTTGTAGTTTGCTTGATTTTATTTCAGTTGTTTTACACTGGCTGTCATTAAAATATATAGCATTGGAGTTGTCTAAAAAAAGATTTATGATTAATCGACAGGCAATGTAATCTGATGAAAAGCTCTAATGCGCTTTTGAATCTTGCTATAAAGGGATTTTTTTAATTGTACAAGAAAATGTTGTTTAATGTTTTCATATGTGTGTGTGACGCGTTAAGGTAGATACAGAAATGACATGTATTTCATAAGACCTCTTAATAATTTAAGAATGATTCGTTTTTTTTTGGATGTCTATTATCTATAGTCTTTTGTGCAATTCTGAAGTGAATTTCCTTTTAAATAAAATGAGTTTAACAGATAATTATTTTATGTTTTTGCCTTGGTAGGTTATAGGTTTTCAAGATACAAACATTGGTGCATCTTTTCAAGTAATACTTTAGTACTGAAAATTTAAGAAAGTCAGTTACATGGATTTATATTATTTCATGAAATAATTTATGAGTTTTTCTTATTCCAAATCTTCCTCCTACACTGATTTCTGTAGGAATAAATTTTGTTGCTTTCCAATTATGTTTCTATAAAAATCTAAAAGTAAAATATATTCAGAAAATCATGTTTCAATTGAAAGCATGAAATGTTATTATTCGTGTAGAAAAACATTAACTTTTATTTATATCTTACAATCAAAACTATTAGTGAATACAATCACAGTACAATGTTTTTGCTCAATTATTGTCTGTGCAGGAGAATAATCACTGTATAAACATTATTTCGGATATAGAAAATAAGATTTAACACTGGATTATTCATTGTAATACAAATTGAAATTAATTATTTTTAATTGGAATTTTTGAAATACCCAGAGAGAGTAAAATAATTTCTAAGATTGATACTAGATCTTATCCAACAGTTGCGCCTCAATCGTCTACTGGATTTAATTACGGAACATACATGATAAACCTCAATCGTCTGCTAAAACTCTGTAATAAGTTCTGCGCATTTGTGAATCTATCTCAAAGTACGAGAAATGTTCTGAAGGTAAATTACGTCCTTTTTCACACGGAAACTTCATTACTAAAAAAAAAAAAAACTATATTACCATAAACTATGTACCTTGCACTATTTTTTGATATAGTAGTAAACGACATTCAGACATTTATCGAAGTGTTCGAGAAGTTTGAATAATTCTCTCCAGCAAAACTCGGAGTCCAGCTAACCGAGAAATTATCGCACAACTGCTCCACCTCAGCATTGTTTTATATAATTCAAAGCACAACTAATACGCAGTAAACAACCACGCCTGACACCGTTTCAGGAGGTATGACAACGTACAGTAATCAGGAAAAATCATAGCCTCCTGAAATCCACGATAGAAATGACGATGTGTAAGAAAACACGCGTTTTATGCTTCCCATTACAGCTCAGTCTGGCAGTTCACCGGTTGCTCTTCGCCTATGCATTGTATGGTGAAAATTGCTTGTTTAAAAGTTTTCAATTACCCCTCAAAATTTTAGCTAGTGAGTTTTGAAACACTCAGTGTGTTTGCAGCAGTTTGTATTTTTCTCTATGTATTTCAGAAATAATCTGTGAATTATAAGTCCAAGATTTAACATAGTTTTTCCATGTTTTTTTTTTATTTTATTGTCAATTATGTAACGAAGATTATTATCTCAGATATATGTATACTTTCAGTTCCACCTAGATGGATAATTGAACCGAGTGACACATCGGCTGTAGCGGGTCGTCCAGCAAAAATAGATTGTCAGGCTGATGGTGTGCCTTTACCTCACGTTCGATGGAAAGTATCATCTGGTAAGATAATTTTCTTTTTTTTTCTATTTTTAAGTTTTATGAGAATTAGTACAGTAAATTATGGTCAATTTGTATTATTCGATTAGTATTTCTACGGACGTATTTAACTTTCCAGATATTTATATCGATTTGAAGCGAGATTCAGTCATTAATTTCTCTTTTTGTTGCATTTTAGTAAAGTTTTTAAACACTTATAATTCACTGTTTATTTCTGAATATTTTCTTATACAAAACACAACCTATTGGAAACATTATGTCATTATTCTCATTCGATAATTTTACAATCTTAGTCCTTTTAACTGTGTTTAATCTCACCAAAGATGTGGCCATTCTAATAAAGAGAAAATTTAAAGAAGGATAGAATAAAGTCACACACACACACACACACACGCATTATCATCATCAATATCAATATCTAATATATATTATTATTAATATAACATATACAATATATATATATATTAATATATATATACATAATATACATGGTTATGGTTACTATATATACATACATAATATTATACATATATTATATAATATATATACATAAGAAAGCATATGGTACATACATACATGTTGTTATTACATTATACATACATACATACAATACACATATATTATACAGCAAGGTTGGCTGCTGCTACATAAGGTTGGTTACATATACATATAATATATGTTGTTGGTACATATACATACAATATATGGTATACATATTATATACTTTACATATACAAGCATATATATAATATATTTATATATATATATTAGTTATATACATGTATATTAAGGCTATATATTATATATTATATATATATATATATATATATATATATATACATATATATATTGTGTGTGTGTAAACAAACAAATAATTCTTACGGATATTTTCTAATAATATATGCAATGAATGATTTCAGCCACTTCTCAATTCTAGTAAATATACATTTTAACCTAAGAAAGTTGAGCAAATAATCAACACTCATTTTAAACTGAGAGAGAGATTGATTCAAAATATAATGACACGATCAATAATGGAAAATATTTTATGTGATAAGTCACGAGTTCAAATACTAGTGATTTTCCTCTATTTTCTGAGCAATTGCTGCTAGTTTTACGTTTCGTCTCACTTCCATACATGTTAGAAGTTTACTGCTGGTGATACATAAACGATAACTTACTTCTTTTGCAGTATTAACATCTTTGAGTACTTGAAATGCTCAACGTATTTCCTTACAATATTTTGGATATACCACGGCTCATGTCAAGAATTTTGTTCTTCACGATTTATTTAATTAATTCAATAACATTATCGAAGTCATCTATTGTCCTAATTTGTTTCTTCAGTTCATATATATACAGCACGAAACCTTTTAGATCATTAGAGATAGATACCGAAGCTTTGTTAATAACTCCGTATTCCAACAGAAAATTATTTGCACTACTTTTGCTGTTTAACCATTTCTGTATTATCTACCATAATAGTTTTATTATAGTGTAGTTTATTATGCTTCTATCAATAGAAATAATTTATTTGTAATAATTAAGCTTACTGTTTATTTTTTGTAATAAGAAGAGTTTAAAAAATTATGCTATAGCACTTCTGAATCGAAGTTGTACCAGAAAACATGATACGCCTAAAACGTAAGTGGTAATATAAAATAACTAGAAAAAGGTAAAATCACCAGTTAAAACAACTATTGAATGACATGTTGCTAAGATATGTTTGTTGTCGTGGATGCATCTACTTTTTTTACTATCACTGGAAAATTGCTTTGTTAATTTCAGTTTCAAAAAATATTATACAAAAATCATTAGTTTTAATCCAATAGTCGTAATACATAAATTTTTTTACGACAACCATTACATTATTTCATACAAATAAAACAGAAATTAATAATCTTTTCTCTAAAATAAAGAAGTATTTTCTAGATAATAAGAAAATGTTTCCTTTTTTTGTATCTATGACACAAAAAATCAAGAAAAATCAAGTATAATGGAAAAAAATGCACATAAAATGCATGGATTAATGAATTTAGATCTTCTTAATACTTTTATTATTCTAAGAGTATAAGGAGTATCCCATCAAAGAATATAATATGTATCAAAGCATGTTAAAATTTGATTTTGAAACGACAAAAAACCAATTCTTAGTTAAAAATTAACGAAAATTTGAAATCAATAATTGTACACATTTATTGAAGAAAATTCTATACGCAATGAAAAACGATTTCAGAAAATAAAATTTGATTAGAAAGCAAAACCACAAAATGTGTTTTTTCAATCTATCTATATTATCACAGTTAATTGTCATAGCGTTTAAAAAATTATATGTCACTATAATTCCTTAAAAATTTTAACAAATACATATTTTTATTTAATTAAATACTTTTTGAAAAATGTTTAATAAATTTCATTATATAGTTCACTATATATACAATATGTAAAATTTTATTATAGTTAGATTCAGTCAAATAATAATAAAAAACTAAATTTAACCAAATATTTCTGTATTTTTTAGTCTTAAATACAGAAATAAATATTCTCTATTTTAACACTATCACAAAAACTAATAAATATTTATTATATTAAGATGGAACTCTTCAGTACAATGGATTAATGGGTTCTATTTCCATTTCTTCCCAACAAATAAATCACTGACTCTTCATTTTTACCTAACAATTTCCTTTGAGCAGATTTTTGATTGAAACTTGTTTATATCTTAATCAAAATAATTTCAAGAACATATTATAAAATGCTCATCTCCAATCGTTAAGTTGATAAGAAAAAAAATCATTTTTCAATAATACATATTTGTTCAGTTACTGATTAACTCTTATTATACCATTAAAGCAAAGTCTGTGAGAATTTAAGTTGAAGATAAGTCATAATGTTTGGGGAAACGAGTAAACAGCATACTTGCATATCTCAAGAAAAAAAATATACGTAGAACAGATTGTCAAATAAATCACAGTGTACCAGAAATAAAAAACATGTCCTATTAATTTGTTTAATCTATAAAGGTGATTAGTAGAAACTGCGAGATTTAGCTTTATATCAGTAAAGCTGCTCTCCGTTCACTTCCCTCAACTGGCCATCCAACATAATTCCTCTCCTCTTCACGTACAGTGAAATTGGCCCAGCTTCTTATTGATAATCAATAAAAGCGCGCCCATCAGAACGCTTTGTTTTTATCACTTGATAATATTCGTTAGGCCACTGTCAAATGCATACAGAAATGAATAACTAACGAACGTCACAATTCATATAAAAAGGAAGAAACAGTTAGAATATGAACATAATTATTTTTTAAGAGCATTTTAGACGATGGAGAGGATTATTCATTACAGAAGAATTGTTAACCTCTCTTACGAGGGAGTAAAAGTAAGCTTTCTCTGTACCACTGGCTTTCTACTCTGAAGGTCCACTCTGTCCCGAACGATGATATTAAGCCTAATTCATGAAAAAAAATTCCACGCAAATCGGCTATTTGTTAAAAATATTTTGATATTTAACATATATTATTTAAAATGCATTAAGAATATATGCAAAAAAAGAAAAAAAGATTTAATGAAACGAATGATTTTATATCATAAATTACATAAAAAAATCATACTTAGAAAATACAAAATATATTTTACATATGTTACATATATTTCATGTGTACATTGTACCATTATATGAATTATAGATATAAAATATAAATCTATTTCTATAATTCTGATAAGAAAAATCAATGCATAGTCCAACGTCACACATGTATGTATATATATTTTTGACACTTAACGCCAGATTTTGGCAAAGGTAGTACATTCTCCTTTTCGTCCTTTTCTTTTTTTTTCTAATTTTAATGCCTATGTCCAATTTGATACTATTTAGCAACATTACGCAAGATTCATTACATTCATAATTCCACAGTATCCGAAATAATTTCTTTCTTTCGTCATGATCTCGCTCAAAAAAATCATCTAGAATAAAACGAATGTCTGAAAGATCTGCTTACTAAAAGCCTTTCAAACCTAAGAGGGGCCATATTCTTCCTTCTTCGAACTCTAAGAAGGAAGTAAGAAAAAAACTACACCCTTAACTCCAATGTCATTACATTTAAGAGCTGCGCGTTGCCCATGTGTTTTAACACACTCCTTCTCATAGCCAGAAGTGAATCTCCTACTCATATCACAAAGTAACATCAAATAACCTATGTATATAGATTTCGTGGTATTTTAACGCTATGTGAGAACATTAAAAATGTTCTCTATCGAGCGAACCTATTGATAGTTGCGTAAGTAAGACGATCACGCGAGCGTATCCCCTTTGATATTGACAGGAGATGGAAACCCGAGCTAGTATCGCTGTGATACATCTGGGAGCGAACGGAAGAGAAAGTGTATGGAATCTCATCTGAAAGCACTTTGTAAGATCGAATTTGCACATAATATCGTGTTATATATGTTCGAAAAAAAAGGAATATTATGCAGCAGATTGAAGACGAAGGATGGATCGCCTACGTCGAGAGTGTGATTATCATTCCGTGATATCGCTTGTCGCAAAGGGTTAAGAGAAAAAGTTGGTATCGGATTTCTTATCTGGAAAGCACTTGTAAGGTCGGAATTTGTACATAATATCGTGTTGTATATGTCTCGATTAAAAAAAAAAGAATCCTTACCAGCAAGATTGAAAAGACGATTGCCTATCGAGAGTGTGGATTATCATTCGTGAATACGCTTGTCGCACTAGTCGAAATCCAATCACTGTCATAGCAGGAATATGGATTCAATGTTGCTGAGATCATACTGAACAGCTTGCAGGATGTCCATGCCCCTTCCATCACCAACCCCGAGTACACATAAAATGTGAAATCGGTCACGGAACCTAAAAACCACATCATGACTGTATAAAAGAAATGGGCATGTTTAGCATGCCCTGTATCCTCGCCCGCTTGACAAGAAGTTCTGCAGCACAGTGGGATAGTCATGGACGGTAATCATTACTTGCTTCCCTTTGATATTGCAGCATTAGAGATATGGCGTTCTCCGGATGAATTTGTGAAAGCTTAGCTCTGCCACCCCTCTCCAGCAATTTGGTTGATGAGTGTGGATTTGTCTTTGAAGCAGCAAGGAATGATGTTGCCCATTTCCTTTACCTATATGCCCATTTGACTCCATGCCCACCGGGGAAGAGGCGTTTTTTAATTGTCTGTGAGTTGCAATTGTTTCTGTATTATATCGCACTCCTGGTAGTTCCCAAACTCGTTTAAGTTAAATCTCTTGTCCGTCACTATTTTGGTCAGCCACAACATATTTTTCGGATTTGCTTTGCATTCATAGTGTTGCAATTTGAATAGCCAGTATGTCAAGTCCAAGCGACGCTATTGTTTTTTTTTAACCGATCCAGTCCTATGGTCGCCTTTAGGAGAAACTTATTTATTCGGAAACTTTATTTATAGTAAAATAAAAAATAGTAGCTTTCTGAGAGAAGAAAATTGCACTGCTAGCATCGCAAGTGTTCATATTTTTTTATTATTTTATTATAAATATTAAATTACTTGAACTCAAATCTATATTAATTTCTTAACATTTTATTTATATTAATTTACTTTTATTCGAATTTTCACTCAAATCTTCTCACTCTGGATTTAGAACCTGTTGCTATTTTAGTGTCGCTTGTTGGAGACATGGCAAATGAGTTTAAAAATCACTAAATTAAATATAATATGGCATACATATATCATCTCCTAATGATATTCTTTAATTAGCAACTGAATTCATCTCAAATGGTTATTTAAAGGATGCAGGAAGAATTCTGTTTCTGTTAGAAAATGAAATGAAACAAGTTCTTTAGTGAGACTGTGAACTATGTATAATTTAAAATTTTCAGAATTGAAACGTTTTGGCAAAAAAAAAAAAGCTGCAACCCAGTGACTGCAGAACATTTCTTGAAAATGAAGTTTATATTAAGGACACAACTTAAAATTGGTATATTGGTATAACCATTTAATAGTATAAGATGTAGAGAAAGAGAAAAACGAATGGATAAATTTTGGAAAGTAGTAAGGACTCTTGTGCAAACAGTTAGACAGGATATATTTTGTATTCCGTACTCCTTACATTAGCTCATTATGCTACAATTATTATGAATGTTACTCAAGTAATAGATTAATGAAAGATTTTATTAACATGAAGATGTGTTAATTTTTTCCCGATCTCCAACGATGCACTTAAAGTACTTCAAAAAAAAAAATAATAAATTTTAACATTTTTCAGTTCTTGATGTATTTAGATTCAATTGAACAAATTATTCCAAAATTTTGGTTGTAGTTGACCTTGATCTGAGGAGGTTAATTTGGGAGGAATAAGGCTGTTTATTTATTTTGTTGTATAAGAAATTTTAATTACGTGGAAAAATATATTTCTAAGAAACATTTTTGAGTGCGTAGTTTGAAAGACAATAAATTTCTAATTCTTTGATTTAGGAAGTTTCCAGCTCTTATTTAGTTAAATATTCCAACTGTCAATTTATTCTGCAATACAAACTATAATTTGAACTTCCATGCTTATAATTATATTTTTCGAATTAATATAGTATTCTGAATGAACATAGGCTTTTTAATTCGTAATCTTATCTCTTCCTATGTCTTCCTTTATTTATAGACTCCAATTTATGACATGTCAATTATTTTTTCTATTTCATTGATATATTAGAAGTGGAATCTTTTAATTTTCCATGACTTTTATAATTTACTTTTTGTTTCATTACTCAAAAGCACATTGTTCAATACCTCCAAGCAGAATTAATTAATTTTAATGTTACCTGCTTTACTTTTTAGGAACTCTGTAGAAAATTTAGAAACTGAAACTTTCTTCATAATCTTACTAGTTTTTATATTATAACTTATATATTATATATAGTATATATATATATATATATATATATATATATATATATATATATATATATATATATACATTTGCACAGGTATTGTTATAAATTTTGTTCTATCTGACTAGAAAACAGCTTTTCTATGTTATTTTACTTCATGCTTTTATAATGAAATATCAATGTCATATTATATTTCAAATGCTTTATGTGATCTCAGTGAGTTATCAGAATATTGATATTTACCATACTATTAGGTTTAGCGACTAACTCATTTCAGATTATGAACACTTCTCTTAACAAAGCCTATAAAAAAAAATTTCCAAAATAACTGTGAATTTAATCAATGTGTTAAGAATATTATATATCAGCAATTGAATAAAATATTCTATAGAAACATTGTAAATGTACTTCAATATTGAAAATGGAATACATTAAATGTGATCACGAAAAGCAGTCATCAAAAAATTATGATATTTCCTCATTTTGGCTTATTCAACCTGTACATAATTTTAAAAAAACATATTACATTAGTCCTTTGATTTATATATATATAATTTCTGAAGTATATTGTAGTTGCTCGAGCCATGAAAGAAATTATAAAACACAATAAAATAAAAATAAAAAAAGATCATGCAGTTGTGGCCACCAGAAAATTCAAAGACCATAGTCAGCAGTTCTCATGTTCATATTCTTGTTAGTTGTTCCCCCTCTAACATATGAAAAAACATCTTTGATTCTGGATTTTATCTAAGTTAATAATGAAGCTGGGAAAGGACTAAGTACTTGTGTGGTACGCTTTTCTGTTCATAGTAAGTATTTTAAAAATATATTCCTTATTTAAGAACCTTTTGTATCGTAGTTTGAATTATTTTATGCATTTCTTTTTTTTGTGATCATTCCTGAAGATAACATAAATCCTCACTCAAGTCTTATTTATTTAAGCTTACGTATTCCAATAAATTATTTCTAAACACAAAAAAAATATAATATGCTAACAATTAAAAAATTAAATGATCTTAGTTAAAAAATTTCTGACATTCTTCTTCAAGACTGTATAAATTTGACACACGAAAAAAGTTTCATTATTTATAATATAAATCTAATTTATAATGATGTTACTACTACTTTTTATTTCCTATAATATAAACGTCTGTATTAAGACACTTTTGGTGTTTATTTAAATACTACATAGTGATATTTTTCTTCGCTGAATCACTTCAACATGAGATTGAAAAATTATTTTTAGCCAATACAGTCATTAAATCTGAAATTAAAATGTTTCGTAGCAAATGTTTCTTCTTACCAACGGCTAGCAAGGCTGGACATTTTACTACAGCTTACAATATCGTTCTGCTCTACTTAGTTAAGTTATTCGTCTGATACATGCAATTTGTAATCTTTATTTGAAAAAGTGTTAGTATTTCGATATTTATATTATTTACCTTATAAATAATAGAGTAATTAAGCACTACAAATTTAAAAAGTGACCTTGAGATAAAGCAAATCGTTTCTTTACAAGCTTACTACATTACTTTTTATATAGCCATGTATTTTTTGGCTTAAAGTATTCAATGAATACGTACGGTATAGCAATAATATTATTTAAAATATTTATAAGCAAGTAAAAATCTAATCTGTTTCATACCGTACTAATGCGTAGCATTTCTAGCATACATCATGTATCTCACTTAACACAACCATAAGTAGACTTTAAAAAATTTTTAATCAATATATATATATATATATATATATGTGTGTGTGTGTGTGTGTGTGTGTGTATGGTTTGTAGTATTCTAAGCCCTTTAATTTTCTATGAAAAAGAAGTGCTTAAAATATGCTTATCGAATAAATTACTAACAAATATACTTTGTTCATCTATTTACTTAGGCTCCCTCAATTCCATTCCAAATACAGACGATGACAAATAAGAAAAGGTGGAACTGAGCTACTATGGAATGCCGAGCTATGTGGAGACAAACCAATTGCCTTTTCGTGGAAGAAAAATGGAGTTTAGATCCTATAGCTGAACTACGGTAAGTTTAGGTATTGATTGCGTGGTATTAAAATATTTTGAAGTGCAAAGACAAGTGCTTATGAATGAATTTAATTTAACTTACAGGAGAATTTGTAAATTTTTACCTGAGTATATTTATACATGAAAGATAGTAATTATAAATCTTCGACAATCGAATGTATTTCAGACAAATATTTTGAAAGGAAATTGAAACTGTTGGAAAACTCAATTTAGTTAAATACGTAACTGAACGAAGGTCAT
>BMAW01124316.1:347334-376647 GCA_019974015.1 Nephila pilipes
TCATGTAACGGGGTTGTCTTCACTGCCGGCTATAAATATTGCTAAATAAAATAATTATACTAGATCTTTCCGGATTATTGTATATGAATAGAATAATGTTCTGCATGAAAATTCTAATTGTGATACTAAGAATTATACAAGGAAATTGTAGGAAAAAAACATTGCTTCAATTTTCAGAACATCTTTCCCAAAGTTTCTTGAAATGGAAACGGACAAATAACCGCAAAGCGGCTTTCAGAGGGAACTTCCCCTAAAAAAGGGAGACTCATTGGTTTTTAGGGACTTCTTGGAACTCAAACATCCCCACTGCACAGCAGGTTCAAACATTCAATTTCGTCCTTTTGTCGGACGACACTTAAAAATGTCAATCATTGACGAGAAAGGGGGTAAGTAATGTAGTAAAAACACCCGTCCTTATCAGGACTTCCTTCTCGAAAGTGCCCGTCCTCAAAAGGTTAAAGAGCTGCGCTGCTCCATGTGTTTTTAACAATTACTCCCCTTCTCATAGCCAGAAGTGAATTCCTAGCCCATATCACAAAGGTCAACACTTCAAATAACCTATGTATATAGATTTCGTGGTATTTTAACGCCATGTAGTAACATTAAAAAAATGTTCTCATCGAGCGTAACTCTATTGATACGTTGGGCCGTAAGAGACATCACGGAGCGTATCCCCTGTGATACTCTGGGCACAGGAGAGGAAACCCGAGCGTATCGCCTGTGATACCCTGGGAGCGAACGGGTTAAGAGAAAAGTTGTGTATCGGATATCTCATTCGGAAAGCACTTTGTAAGATCGGAATTTGCACATAATATCGTGTTATATATGTCTCGAAAAAAAAAAGGAATACTTATCAGCAAGATTGGAAAGACGAAGGATGATCGCCTATCGAGAGTGTGGATTATCATTCCGTGATATCGCTTGTCGCAAAGGGTTAAGAGAAAAGTTGTGTATCGGATTTCTCATTCGGAAAGCACTTTGTAAGGTCGGAATTTGTACATAATATCGTGTTGTATATGTCTCGATTAAAAAAAAAGGAATCCTTACCAGCAAGATTGGAAAGACGAAGGATGATTGCCTATCGAGAGTGTGGATTATCATTCCGTGATATCGCTTGTCGCACTAGTCGAAATCCAATCACTGTCATGCGAATATGGATTCAATGTGTTGCTGAAGATCATACTGAACAGCTTGCAGGATGTCCATGCCCTTCCATCACTAACCCCCGAAGGGACACATAAAATGTGAAATCGGCCCTGCGGAACCTAAAAACCACATCATGGACCGTATGTTAAGAAATGGGCATGCTTGTAGCATGCCCTGTATCCCTCGCCCGTTGACAAGAAGTTCGCAGCATCGTGGATAGTCAGACGGTAATCATTACTTTGGCTTCCCTTGATATTGCAGCATTAAGAGATATGGCGTCTCCGGTATGAATTTGCTGAAAGCCTAGCTCGCCACCCCTCTCCAGCAAATTCGGTTGATGAAGTGTGGCATTGTCTTGAAGCAGCAAGGAATGAGTTGCCCATTTCTAACATATATGCCCATTTCGACTCCATGCCACACCGGGGAAGAGCCGTTTTACCTGCTGTGAGTTGCAATTGTTTCTACTTATATCGCACTCCTATAAGCTTCCAAACTGCTTGTAAATTTAATTTTGTCTTCATGTCATACTATTTGCGTACAATAAATATATTTTTTCGGATTTGCTTTGCATTCATAGTGTTGCAATTTGAATAGCCAGTAATGTATATGTCCAAGTGACGCTTAATGTTTTTTTTTAACCTGATCAGTCCTGGCGTCGCCTTTAGGAGAAACTTATTTATTCGAAACTTATTTATGGTAAAATAAAAATAGTGTTTTCCGAGAGAAGAAAAATTGCACGCTTGCGCATCGCTAAGTGTTCATATTTTTTATTATTTGTTTTATAAAAAGTGATTAACACATTATTGAAATCCTTAAAATTGCTATATTAATTTCTTAACATTTTATTTATATTAATTTTACTTTATT
Organism: Nephila pilipes; assembly: GCA_019974015.1. Classification (NCBI taxonomy): domain Eukaryota; kingdom Metazoa; phylum Arthropoda; class Arachnida; order Araneae; family Nephilidae; genus Nephila; species Nephila pilipes. The sequence continues at coordinate 349,348 of BMAW01124316.1, forward strand.
AATTCTCACTCAAATCTTCTCACTTCTGATTTAGAACGCTGTTATTTTAGTGTCGCTTGTTGGAGACATTGGGTCAATGAGTTTAAAAATCACTAAATTTAAACTATAATTATGGCATACATATATCATCTCCGAATGATATTCTTTAATTGCTAACTGAATTCACCAAATGTATATTTAAAGGATGCAGGGAAGAATTTGTTTCTGTTAGAAAATGAAATGAAACAGTTCTTAGTGATGACTGTAATTATGTATAATTTAAAATTTCTCAGAATTCGAATGTTTTGGGCAAAAAAAAAAGCTGCAACTCCAGTATTCGCAGACAACATTTCTTGAAAATAGCGAGTTTTAATAAGGAACAACTTAAAATTGGTATATTGGTATAACTATTTAATAGTATAAGATGTAGAGAAAGAGAAAAAACGAATGATAAATTTTGGAAAGTAAGGACTCTTGTGCAAACAGTTAGGACAGGAATATTTTGTGATTCAAAATTTTACATTATGCTCATTATGCTAATTATTATGAATTACTCATTAAATTAAGATTAATGAAAGATTTTAAACTAACATGAAGATGTTAATTTTTCCCGATGTGTCCTCCAAGATGCACTTAGTATCTCAAAAAAAAAAATAAATAAATTTTTTAAACATTTTTTCAGTTCTTTTTGATGTATTTAGATTCAATTGATACAAATTATTCCAAAATTTTTGGTTCAAAGTTGACCTTGGATCTGAGGAGGTTAATTTGGGAGGAAATAAGTTTGCTTATTAGATATTTTGTTGTATATTGTAAAATTTTAAATTTTACGTGGAAAATATATTTCAAGAATATTTTTGAGTCGCGTAGTTTGAAAGACAATAAATTTCAATTCTTTTGATTTAGGAAGTTTCCAAGCTTTACTTTTGTAAATACGGTCCACGAATATTACTACAATACAAACTTATAATTTGAACTTCATGCTTATACATGAGTATTTTTCGAATTAATACAGTATTCTGAATGAATATAGGCTTTTTTAATTCTAATTCTTATCTCTTCCTTTATGTCTTCCTTTTTATGTATTGTAACTCCAATTTATGGAAAACAGTCTATTTTTTTCTATTTCGTTTTGATATATTAGAAGTGAATCTTTAATTTTATGATCATTTTTAGTAATTTACTTTTGTTTCATTAATACTCAAAGCACATTGTTTGCAATATCCTCCAGTAGAATTTAATTAATTTCTTAATGTTACTTCTGCTTACTTTAGGAACTTTCAGAAAATTTAGAAACTGAAACTTTCATAATCTTACTGAGTTTTAACAATATATATATATATATATATATATATATATATATATATATATATATACATTTGCAATATGTATTGTTATATAAATTTTGTTCTATCTGACTAGAAAAACAGCTTTTCATGTTATTTTACTTCATGCTTTTTATAATGAAATATCAATGTCATATTATATTTGAAATGCTTATGTGATCTCAGTGAGTTATCAGAATATGTGATATTTACCAATATTACGTTTAGCGACAACTCATTTCAGATTTATGAACACTTCTCTTAACAAAGCCTATAAATAAAAAATTTCCAAATAATAACTGTGAATTTAATCAATGGTGTTAAGAATGATATATGTGTCAGTCAGAATAAAATATTTCATTAGAAACATTTGTAAATGTACTTCAATATTGAAATGGAAACTACATTAAATGTGATCAGAAAGCAGTATCAAAAAATTAAGGATATAATTTCCCTTATTTTGGTTATTCAACCTGTACATAATTTTAAAAAAACATATTAGCACATGTCCTTCGATTTATATATATAATTTCTTGGAAGTATATTGTGTGTTGCTCGAGCCATGAAAGAAATTATAAAACACAATAAAATAAAAATAAAAATGACTTACAGGTGAGCCACCAGAAAAATTCAAGACCATAGTCAGCAGTTCTCATGTTCATATTCTTGTTAATGGTTCCTTAAATTTTCAAAGCATTGAAACATCTGATTCTGGATTTTATCTGTGTGAAGCTAATAATGGCGTGGGAACAGGACTAAGTACTGTTGTACGCTTATCTGTTCATAGTAAGTATTTTAAAAAATATATCCTTATTTAAGAACTTTGTATCGTTATTTCGAATTATTTTATGCATTTCTTTTTTGTGATCATTCCTGAAGATAACATATAAATTCCTCACTCAAGTTTATTTATTTAAGCTTACGTATTCCAAATTAAATTATTTCCTAAACAAAAAAATATTAATATGCTAACAATTAAAAAATTAAATGATCTTAGTTAAAAAATTTCTTACATTCTTCTTCAAGACTGTATAAATTTGACACACTAAAAGCAGCCATTATTTATAATATAACATCTAATTTAATAAGTGATACATACTACTTTATTTCCCTATAATATAAACGTCTGTAATAAGCACACTTTTGGTGTTTATTTAAATACTAATATGTAGATATTTTTCATGTTGAATCACTTCAACATGAGATTGAAAAATATTTTTTTACAATATCGCTTCATTAAAAATACTTAGAAATTTAAATGTTTCGATATGCGCAAATTTACTACTTCTTATTAGCCCCCAAACGGCTATTGCTTTAGGTAAGGCATTTTGGTGTACTAGATCACTTTTAAATTTATTATCGTTTGCTTCAAACTTAGTTTAAAGTTATTCAATTTGATAATTTTGCATTTCCTTTAATTTTAATATCGATAAAAGTTTGCTATTGTCCATTTCCCGATATTTCATCATTTATTTTAAACCTTATAAATAATAGAGTAATTTAATAATAATTATTTAAAAAAGTGCACCTTGAGTGACCAAAGCTAAATCCGTTCTTTACAAGACTTAACACATATAACTTTTTTATAATAATATAAAATTTTTATTTAAAGTATTAAGTGAATACACGGTATAACAGCAAAATTATTTTTAAAAATATTTGTGTTATAAGTGCAAGTAAAAATTAATTATTGTTTCATCCGTACTTATATGTACATTTCATAAATTAATATTGATATCTCACTTCAATAAATCCGAACTATTTAAGTAGACCTTTAAAAATATTTTTTAATTCAATATATATATATATATATATATATGTGTGTGTGTGTGTGTGTGTGTGTATGTGTGTGTGTATTCTAAGCCCTTAATTTTAAGGAAAAAGAAGTGCTTTTAAAATATGCTTATCGAATAAATTACTAAGCAAATATACTTTTGTTCATCTATTTACTTAAGGTGCTCCTCAATTCCATTCCAAATACACGATGATGACAACAAGAAAAGGGGAACGAGCTACTATGGAATGCCGAGCTATGGGAGACAAACCAATGTCTTTTTCGTGGAAGAAAAATGGAGTCATTTTAGATCCTATAGCTGAACTACGGTAAGTTTAGTATTGATTGCGTGGTTATTAAAATATTTTGAAGTGCAAATGACAAGCGATTGAATGAATTTAATTTAACTGTCAGAGAATTGAATAATATTTCTTACCTGAGTATATATTTATACATGATACGATAGTAATTATAAATCTTCGACAATCGAATGTATTTTGCAGAAATATTTTGAAAGGAAATTGAAACTGTTGGAAAAACTCAATTTTACATTGAAGGTTTAATGCTGTTAACGCCTAAAATATGTTACCTTCTGATGAAATTTTTTATACTAAGAAGTAAAATTAAAAGAAAGAAAAGTGTTGTAATCTTAAATGTATTACAATTTCTTACTTCACATTTATGTAGTTGTTGTAATTGAAAGTATTACATTAAAACAATTTAAATTGTTGAATGTAAATATATATCTTGGATAATATTTCATACGAAGTACCGGACATATTCAATATTTAAATATTTCAGACATGTTAGAAATAAATCAGTCATCATTTATTCGTCAACCTTATTGATTGTATATTCTGTAAATAAAATTTCAGTTTTATGTACCACCTATCATTATAAACTTATTTTAATATATTTTTATCTTCAATTTTATTTATCTCTACTTATTTTAAGCTTTCATTGACCAGACATTGGCCTTACATAACTGTATTTACTCGTGAATTAATTTGGTTAATAAAACCTAAATGCACATGGATAATTTTCATCCCGTTATACGAAAAACTATCGGTTAAACAAAATGAATTATTTCATAACATAATTACTTTACTTGTTATTGTCAAAAGGAAGTATTTATTTTACTTTACAAAAGTCAGAATATATATTATATATCTGTAATTAATATATAAAAATTAACGTGGAATTGGACCAAAATTTTAAAATTCCGCTGGTCGTAATTCTTGTAAGATATACATATTTATTTTTTAAATGATATTATGTAATTAATCTCATATATTGAAAGTTGAAAATAATTGAATTGGGTAGAAATTAGACATTAATCATCTATTAACTTTAAAGAGAAGTAAGCCATCAGGCAACGTGATACACTGGTAGAAAGTATAACAGTGGTTGAATATTTAATGTTCTAATGAGTCCCAGTGAGATACTTAACATAGTTCTATGGGGACCACTCAACTTAACTCCGACTACCTAATTGGACGAGGTTTGATGAGTCATAACTTTTCTCCAAGAGTTCGAAACGGGTGATTGCAATGAACATTCCCGAGGTGGATATTTTTAAATTAAACATTCCCGTCATAATTAGCATGGCGCATCCAATGGTTATTCTTCAAAAGATAATCATTGTCTCTTTTCGCAGGTGTAACGAATTAGGTGATTATGAAATGTTAAATTAAATTACAAGTAAAAATTTTGTAAATATATATATATATATATATATATATATTGCGATTCTGGAGTATTATACATTTTATTTATCACTTCAATCTGATTTCAAAATCATATAAACATTGAAATATATTGCTAATCAAAACCATGAATATTTCTTGTATGTAAATTAGAGTAGAGTTTTGAGATAAATTATTCAGTATTCAATTCAACCTGTTTAATATACCCATACGAAGTCTTAAATAGTTTGAATTAATGTAACTGTAGTTACTCTTATTTATTTTCATTAAAATATAAATGAAAACACGTTAGATTTATTTCAAACCCACAGGTTACATTAATATAATCAATGTAAGCACAATTTTGAAATTTAACAAAAAGATATTCGTTTCATGAACTTAAATGAATTTTTGTGAATGAAATGTTATAATTAGATTGTAAATATTATTCGTTCTTTTAGTATTTAATAAAAATATGTTAGTTTTATGGTGAATTAATATAATTTTCTGATTTGTATATCTATTAACACATTTGTTTATTAAATACAAAAAATAACTTATCAAACAAGGTTTATGTACAATCAAGAATTACAATATTATCTTCTAAATTTGCATTATTTAGATTTTGGAATATACAACAAACAGTTTGAAACATGTTGAATTTTATACACATTACCATATTTAATTCCAGACAGATAATAATTATACATATTCTAAACAAGGTAGCCTGAGCCTAAGCATGTTTCAATAAAGCGAGTAAATTTGATTAATTTATAATCAATTTGGAAATTGTAGAAAATAATTCAAAATAAGTAAACAACTAAAGAAATGAAAACAGAAAGACTTTTTAAGTTCCATAATAGTCAAATTTAGTAGTTAGTCTATTAAAAAATTAAATCAATGATATCATTCTTTATCATAAAAATGGTTCTAAAACTAGGAATACATTACCTTTATGACATTTAACAGACATCGAACTTTAGTAATAAAGCCAAGAACCTAAATTAACTTACGCTCCTAGCAGTTCTCTAGTAATAATGTGAAGTTTCAGCTACCATTGAATAATTGAGCATAAAAGGAAGTTACCTTGAATGAATAATTGAAATCATAATTCAACTCGAAACACAGAAAATGGATTTTAGAACTATTCAGTAAATATCTAAAATACGTTCTGAAATTACCTAAACATTTCTGAAAAGGCTGAAGAATAGCTCTAAAATATTAAAAAAAAAAAAAAAAAAAAAAACGAGTTTAAATAAATGTTACTTTATTTTTATTCTGTGTTCTTATCTTAATTTTTGAATATTGTAAAATTCTCATATCCGTTTATGGTAACAAATAACTAAATATTGAGGAATATATTTTAGCGCTAATAATATAGTTGTCCATGGCGCCTTTATCCTCATCATCTCTCCCTACAACTTACGACACACATATATATATATATATATATATATATATATATATATATATTCCTTTTTGTGTTAAGGCTGATTACACATTTACTTAAAGTAATTTTAACCATAAAATTCTGAAACAGAATAATTTATAGATTAATAACATAGAAACATTGTCTTCCTTTTTTTGTATTTAATTTGTTGTATAATTTGCTTATTGATTTATTTTTAATATTTTTATAATCTCAATTAAAGAATAATTTTTTTTCTTTCGAATTTTGAGATGTATTTTTTTCTCATTTTAATTCTGATTTTTAGAAGGTGATACTATTGTTATGTTTAATGTTTTGAGCTTTTTGTTGGCAATGGTAAGTCTAGGTCTAAAATGGCATAACTAAATATATTTAAAAATGGGTGAGTTGTATATTGGTTTTATCTCTTAATTGTAATTATTTTTTTGTGTTTTAGTTCTTAGATTTTATTTTGTAATTTGCATTGAATTTTGATTTAACTCAGTGGATTTCAGATTTTTCTTCTTTTCTTTCATTACTTATAATTTTTGAAGAATTTGTTTCCTTATTTTACTATATTAAACGTCTGACTTTGCTTAGTAAAACTATTACTGATTGCGACTCTTTAATTATTAAAACATGTTTAAGCAGAATTTTATCATACTAATCTAGTGGTATTATTACATAGCTGTATTTTTTTTTTTTTTTGAAAAAAATTATTATAAAATTATATCTTGAGAGTTTTCCACAAATATTTTTCTTGTTATTAAGTTTTATTACTTTTTAAATTATTTTTTTTAATAAATTTATTTCTTAAAGATTTAATAATTAGTAATTTTGATTTTGAATACTTTCTATTAATATTATTTAATAAGTAATTTCAAATTTAATTTGATTCTCTATGCATTCTATATACATCAATTTTTTTTTAATTTATAAAACCTTTTTTAAGCACATGACCACATTTTCAAAGGGAAGAAAATAATCTTTGTATACCCTCATAATATTTCACCCGAAAAACACTGATCAAATTTATTCACGAATGTCATATTTATATTCAATTTTTGGATATTTTTTGTCGAAAGTAAAAAATGATTGTATAGTGAATATTTATTTCTTGACTATCATTTCTGACGGAGAAACCATTTTCATAGATTTTGAGGTAATCATAATGCTGAAAACATTTCTTAAAAAAAATATTCCTACTTAACAATATAATCATTTTTATAGATAGTTTCAGTCAATTAACGTACTGTTATACATTTTGCAAATTTCTTTTTCAATCCGCTTAATTCCATAATTATCTTACTCACTGGGAGTTTGAATTTCCTATTCGTAAGCCTTCATGTAAATTACTGAAGCAATTATTTCCTTGGAGCATGTTAGAAAGTTGCATATAAAGTATATTAATAAGAGAATTTTTACACTTTACTTTGCGAGTTAAACGCATTATTCCGTATTAATAAGCAACGAAACTACTTAATGGATTCCGCATGATAGAATGTACGACAATATAGAGGCCTTCCGTTATAAATTATTCCTGAATTCCAAAGTCAAATTTAAAACTAACGCTCTCCCATGAGTTTCGCTGACATTTCCATCTCCGTACACCACATTCAATGTAATTAAAATATTTACGGAGGAAGTGTCTTTCAAAATATCTTATACATAATTTATCTTTGGCAGATATTCACAACTTTCTGAGGACACTCCGTTAGGAGGCCAGTCAAGTCTTATCATTGAGAAAGTGGAGAAAAAGGATTCAGCTTTATTCACATGTTCTGCAGTTAATGATTATGGGGAGGATTCGAAGAACCTGCAGCTCACAATACAAGGTAAGATATCGCAGACTTTGAGGGAAAGGTAATAAAATATTTAAATAGAGTTGGAGTTAATGACTCACTACTACCAGGAAGACAACCTATTATTACCACGCATTCTGCTTTTAATAACGGTTCTTAAGATTATAATAAAATATTCAACCTCTAAAACCACACAAACACTTCCAAAGACCAACTTCGTGATAGCAACTTTTAACTCATTTTATTCTATGAGAAGATGAAAAGCTTGTCTAGAATGAAATGAAAGCACTTAAAATACATACTATAAAACAAATTAAGTTTTCATCCGAAAATGAGTGAAATTTTATAAGAATATTTCGAATGATGAAATATTTTGAGGAATTTTACCATGTAAATTAGATATGATAAAAATATTAAAAACTAAAAGAAGTTCTACTATTTTGCAAACAATATTGTTCATAATAATTTCGTCAAGCAAATATTTATGTTGCTTTCAAGGATAATAATTTTCTTCACTATATTTTGAAAAATAAAATCAATATTCCTTCAGGGTGTAAATAACAAACTTCTTATATGAGAAATAAATGATTTCATATCATTATAAATTACAAAAAAATATAAATTTTTATCAGAACGCGAGTACGTTGCTAAAATTAAAACTAAAATGTTTTTTAAAAGTTTTTTGAATAAAAAATGAAGTAATTGTAATTTTGTAACAATGCGTTCAAATTAATTTACTCACTTTACAAGCAATATATTATATTTTACACCTATAATATTTTCCAAAGGGTGTCATTCTTGTCACTTGTTGGAGGTTCAAAATTACGAAGTCCATCACCTATAACCTTCGTGTTGCTCATAGTGAAAATTTAAGATACCAAACAATCAATCCAGAATAAATTCATTTCCTTTCATCTAAATTAGTTAAGTTTAATGATTGATGTTATTCAATTGATGTCTATAGAATAAAATTCCATAAAACGAATGTCTTACCATTCAAGTTTTAAAAAATGGAATCTGTTATTTATATTGATTTATACTGCGACAGTGTAGCATATTTTCTAATGTTTAAAAAGATAAATATACGAAACAGGCTTTGATTTACAACTTGATAATTTTTTTGCTTTGATTATCATTATGGAATCAGCGGAGCACCCAACCAATTTAGCAAAGAGAAATTTCTATTTTTGAATGGTTATTCACTTGAATACAGAAAGGATTATTAGTAATTTCTGATTTATATACATATATATATATATATATATATATATATATATATATATAATATCGGAGGTTATATAATATGAAAAATTTAAGGAGCAAGTGAGAATGATTTTTGTAAATACTATACTAAAATGTAATAATACTTAAGAAAATTTAATTATTTTTAGATATTCCAGATGCCCCTCAAAGTACTGAAGTCCATGATGTGTCCAGTAGAAGTGTAAGACTTTCTTGGAGTAAACCTTTTGATGGCAATTCACCAATAACACAATATACTGTAATGTGGAGGCAAGTTGGAGGTGAGAGATTTATAGAATAATAATAAAATGTAAAATAAAGTTTTTTGTATATTAATTATGTATATATATATATATATAATGATTTCACTTAAATTCAGTTTATATTCTAACTTTTCCCATAGTTTTAACACTTCTAGTGGGAAGCTCCTCTTTTTTACATACATAAATTTTTTTAACTTCTAATTTTGTGATCAAGATCTATAAATCTGCTCATATATGGTTTTCCTCGGACTTACATCCATATGAACATTTCCTTATAGTTTTTTTGCTTGCAGCTAAATCTCTAATACTAACATTACGTAATCTGAAAAAATCCTTGCATATAAATTCGAAACAGAGAAAATTTGATTCTTTTCTACTCTAGCAATGACGACGAAGACTCTTTTGGAATCCTCTGATTCTAGTGGACATAAATTGTGCTGAGTCCATTGCTTTCGCAATGTAATTGCCTCTCTCTCGTATTTAATTAATGAATGTAAAATTTCCACTACTTAACGGTTAATCATTGTGCCACGACTGAATAGAAATCAATTAAAAAATTAGATTTTTATTTTTTAATATTTTTTTTAATCTCACCTGCTGGAAATAGCAAAGTATATAATTTTACTTTTCCAGGTAGAAGCGTAATTTAATTGTTCATTTTGTAAGAACGTGGTTTAAATTTTAAAACATTCATTGAAAAAATGAAAATCGCAAGAAATTTATTCTGTGAAACTTAACTTATTTTTGAAAGATCTTATCATTCAGTAATTAGAGAAAACTAATAAATTAATGCAATGAGAATAAAATTCCGTTTCACTTATGTAAACATTATGGAAAGTTTTTCTTTTTTTCATAGTGCATGAAATCATTTACGTATAGCTAGCAAATGATAATAAAATAATACGGAAAAAATGAAGTCATAAAAAGTGATAAATAAACGAAGTTATTAGATGTAACTAGTATATTATTAAAAATATTTTATATAAGAAGGCTAAAAAGTTATTTAGCAAGTGCATTAAGAAAGGATTCTTATTTTTTATTTTTTAAACCAGGTTTTTTTTTTTACCACATTGGTATTTCTGAGACTTAGTATTAATTTTTAAATTAGTTCACCACATAAAACTATTTTTATTTTGTTATAATATTTTCTGCAATTGGTATTTGAAAAGATGTATTTTCTTTGTTAAATTCACTTTTTTAATGGGAGAGTTGTAAAATAATACATGAAACTAAGTTTTAATTTTGTCTTTCTGCCAATTATTTTTGAAATACCTTTCTTAAAATGGAGCATATAGTTGATATACTATATTTTTAGGCTAATACTAAAGATTTAAATAACAAGAAATATGTATTATTGTATTATTGTTTTTTTTGGGAAGATAAAAAAGTATTAAGATAATATCTTAGAGATAATATATTAATGTATTATAAAAATAAAAAAAAAATATATATACTTACTTTACAGGGGTGAGATTGGTCTACTAAATATCGTAACATAATTTAAATTTCATTTTTCGTGGACAATTTTACAAAATAATAGTTAAATCAAATTCCGATATTTTGAGCTTTCTGAAATTTTAAAAGAAAAAATATTACAATTCAAAGGCAATAATGTTTAGTTATAGACGTTTCATCTTATAACCATTAAACTTAAATTAAATATGTCAATTTCAGTTAAGATATATATCATATATGAATGTCTTAAATACAAATCAATTCATAATATTTGAAAAAACTCTCAAGAGCATCCTTACATAAAGAAGTTTCCCTACGTACAATAAATAAGACATGAAAATCTATTTTAAGTTAAAATATAAATTATGTGTTTCCTAAATATTTGTAAAAAAATATATGTGGAAGCTTCAGCGGGAATACTGTGTTACCTATTTAAAATATTTTTTTTATTCTTACAATAAACAGATAATACACTTTATATACATTCGCCAAAATTCATCCAATTATTTTGATTGAAAAATAATCTATGTAATCCTTCATTCTAGCAAACTAGCTTTTTTCCTAAATAAATACTGTGGATGTTATCGAAGGCATTAAACTGCAATATCTTAAGTAAAATACCTGAAAGAATAATTCTGAAATCACTTTTAGAAAACAACGTTTAAATGTTTCGAAATATTCGAAAACCTTTAATTTACTTATCTTTTTCTTATAAATTACAATTCTTCCATGTTTAATTTCGGTTTTAAAGTGCATTTTGATAAAAAAAAAAAAAAAAAAAAAAAAACCATTTTTTTTTAAGCGTTTATTAAAATGTTCTTTTTTACAATTATGAAAAAAATAATTTTTTTATTTTAATATAAATTTGATTTTTAATACAGAGAGCATAATATAATTTATAACTGTTGATTCAAAATAAGTCAAGTACGTTTTAAACAATAAAATTATTCTATTTCAAAATGGAACATTTTTAACATTAAATTTATTTTATTTTGAAGCAGAATATTTAAACAAGTTTATTCGACATAAAATCTATTACGAATATACAAATAATTTTGTAAGCACATTAATAAAGCAATAATAATAATAATAATAGCATTAGGACTTAACGTCAAAAGATTGTCAAAAGATTTCTGCAAAATCGATTGATGAATATTTACGATTACTTTTGTAGCAAATAAATATGTAATCATATAAAAAATATTCTACATTTCTCTGGCAGATTTAACTCATTGAAAGGCTCAATTAACTCATTCAGATTAACTCATTTCCACTTCAAAATATCTCACGAGTTTTACATCTATTACTATTACAGATGTATTTTAATTTATTACTTTTTAAATTATCATTGTAATCAATTACTTTTGAGCTCTTAATCTTATTATTCCTATAAATTTTGTTAAATAATACTTTATCAGTATTATCACATTTATGAACATATTTATTATTAAGGAAAACTTCAATTTCATATCCCCCTTTAAGTTGTTAAGCTATTTCATGATCAGTGGCAAATTTTATTTTTCCTATCTGATGACTTAAATTATAGTTGCAAGTTTTTCTCAACCTACCGTTAAAATATACTACTTTTCTACATTCTTATACTTCCATCATAAGTCAAATTATAAGTTATCTAATTAAACTAAAATTAAGACAGTGGTGTTTAACGTAAGTTAATCAAAACTCAAATGAAGAACAAAATATTATACCATTAAACTTATAATATTTAAAAATGTTGCAACAATTATATCTTCAAAAAATATATTATTTCTCTCTGCTTATACCAGTAATCTAAAAAGCTCATAAAAAAAAACTAAAAACTCCTATAACTACAGTTAAGTTCAAAATATCTTCCAATTACTAAAAAAGAAAAATTAATTTAATCTACAGCATCATGCAAAATAAATAGGATTTATTCACGATGTTTCACGCACCATAAGAATGCATCATTGGGCCGGAAAAAGGTTATTGTTGTTTTTTTTGTATAAACACACACACACACACTCACACAGATATATATATATATACATTTATACATTTTTAAGTTGAAGGGAATATATTTTTTATTTATTTAAAATTCGACCAAGTGTGAAGCAAATGAATGGGAAGTCCTTAACTTTATAATTTTTTTACCAAATTAATTCTTGTAAACTCTTTCATCTCAAATGAAATTTAGACTATTAAACTTTTATCTGAGTTCAACTCATTGCATCTTGTCAAAGCACAAACTTTGAAGACGGCGCTAACACCAAAAGAGAACCTTAGGGTTATTGGTTGGTACGAGTATATCAAAGACAACTTTTAGTTTCAAACAATCTTTATTTTTGTTTCTTCCAGGCCAAGGCACAGGAGGCCCCTTGACAGTTCCTGGAACAGAAACAACGCTGGTAATTCGTGGATTAAAGCCCAAGACTCGTTATTTTTTTCGGGTAAAATGTGAAAACTCCCTTGGGGAGAGCCAGTTTGGTGCCGAAGTTGCTGTCACAACACTGGAAGAACGTAGGTATAGAGGCTTTTGTGTGGTATTCTTTAAACAATGTAATCGTAATACCGAGAAGAATTTTCGTCATACATTATTAGAGATTGGATAATGGACCTGAATAACCGAAATAAAATGAAGTGATTTTTTCAGTATAAGTTCATTAAAACAGAGGTTGGTGGTAAATATTTACTCGCATTTAAAAATAGTTTAAATGACTTAAGATTCAAAAACAAAATTGTCTTGTTTTATAAATATATTCTTATGAAAATCAAAAATATTTTGTAATGGAAAGTAAATTACCTATTTCTTCTGTGTAAATATCGTTGTAACTTTTTTTTTTTATCCTCTACAATTTCCAATAAATAATTATTTGAATATTTGAATAACTTGTGATAATATCAGAAATGCTTCTCAATTTTAAAAATAATTGTATCATTTATTGCATTCCAAATAAAATCCCTCAGAGTTAGTTACAGTTTAGTAATAGATGTTCAAGGAATGCATCCTGTATTGGAGCTAAAAAAATTATTTTTAATTAGTAAATTCAAGTTCGATGCAATGTACTCTATAGGTAGTACAATTATTTCTAATTATACACACACAAATATATATATATATATATATATATATATATATATATATATATATATATATATATATATATATATATATATATATATATTCTGCTGTTTGTAGAAAATGCAACACCATGAAAGAATCATCAGAATCAAATGAAATTTAATGCAGAAACGACTTGTACTGATACAAATAAATGATGAAATTTTCAAAACAAAAGAAACAAATTAAGCGTCCGAAATCAGTATTTGGTGCAGCCACCATGCGCTGCAATAAGTGCTGCTATACGACGTGGCATGGAGTCAAACAGATGTTGAATATCTGCTTGAGGAAGAGAATTCCATATCGCTTGTATGCGCAACCAAAGTTCGTCTTTGGAAACTGCAGGACGCGGATCACGAGCGAGACGCCGACCAACCATATCCCACACGTGCTCAATAGGCGACATATCCGGTGAATAAGCAGGCCAAGGAAGAAGTTGCATGCGTTGTGCTGAACAGAAGTCTCGAACAGTCCGCGCAACATGTGGGCGTGCATTATCCTGCTGAAAGATAGCTCCAGGGATGCCTTGAAGGAAAGGAACGACTTCGGGCTGTAGCACTTCACGGACGTACCTGTTGCTATTGAGATTACCCTCAATTCGTATCAAATTGGATCGTCCATGATACGAAATCGCACCCCAGACCATAACTCCGGGTGTTCGACCACTATGTCGTTCAATAATACACTCAGGAAGGCAGCGTTGACCGGCATAACGTCTAACACGAACACGGCCATCATGGGTCCACAAATTGAAGCGTGATTCATCTGAAAAGACAACTTGGTGCCAATCAGCTCGCCTGTCTCTGTGCTCAAGAGCCCACTGCCGACGCAGCCGTCGATGATTCGCCGTGAGGGGAATCCTGTATAAAGGCACCCTTGCACGCAATCCACGGCGCAGCAGACGACGACGAATTGACGAAGCCGACAATTGTACACCTGTAGCAGTAGACCAACGTGCTGCCAGCTGCTTGGAGGAAGCTGTGCGATCATTCACCGCCATGCGGAGCAGGTGTCGATCATCGCGCTCTGACGTCACCTTCTGTCGTCCAGTGCCTGTTTTTCGAGTTGTTCGGTGCTCGTCGGTCCACTGCTTCCAAACTCGCATCACTGTGGAACTGTTCCGCTGCATACGAGCTGCTATTGCGCGATAGGAAAATCCTCCTTCTCGAAGGCCGATTATCCTCCCTCGTTCAAACTCCGTAAGTTGCTTGAATTTCTTATTCTTCCGTCGTGGAGGCATACTCAGGTCTCACTAAACGTTTGCCACTAACAAATAATCATAGACTTTTTTCAACGTCCCGCTACAGCACTTTATTTATACGCTTTCAGCATCAATTCAGAGGGCGCTGCGCGCGCCGCGCACGCGCGATGGCTCTGAAACTTTATTAATTTGCATAATATCCTATAATTGACATTTGCTGCGAATTTCATTTGATTCTGATGATTCCTTCATGGTGTTGCATTTTCTACAAACAGCAGTTTATATATGTGTGTGTGTGTGTGTTTAATTACAATAATCTGGTTTACAGTGAATGCGGAATTCTAGTTTTGGGGTGCATAACCCTCTTGGGCTTAAATCCTGAGTTTTAATCATATTTTAAAATGATGAGCCATAACTTTGGAAATCACGCTTGCCCAGGAGTTAAAGAAATTATTAAGTATAGGATACTGTTTAAGAAACATGAAAGTTACCGAGCAATGCTTGATACTTAATTATTAAAAATTAAAATATTATCTTATAAAATATGTTTAATTGCAAGGTTAAAATTTTTTAAAGACAGGTCTTAAAGATTTTATGTGGTTTATGACTTTTTATTTGGGTGATGAGTGGTGAAAATGTATTTGAGGTGGAGAAAAAGTATTAATCTGCATATTAGCATTCAGTTATTGAATATCTTAAGTTTTTTTGATAAGATCATTATATTAGCTGGGTTTTTAAATGAGGCTATTTTCGTTCATTTAAAAAAAATTAAAGCTTAGAGTTGGAGTTGGTAGAACTATCCTACTTATACGTCTAGTCTGGTGGGTTAGTTGAATTGCGGACTTATTCGTGTTTAAGAGACGATATGTTCCTTTTGGCTGTTAGGGATGACTGTTATATTTGATGGGTGTGTTTTCAGATTTTGAGCGATTTTTGTGTAGGTGGATAGGAATTGAAATGCGAAATTTATCTAGCAAAATTTCGTGAGGTCTGTGAAGTAGCTAATTATTCTTCATGGGTACATATTTTTCTATGGCTTGTATTGTTCTATTGTTAAATTTATCAATATTTTGAAAGAATTTTAGTGAAAGTTTTGAGGGAGAGGTATTTTATTGATCTTCTGTCTGTATTTCGCATATACCAGTTAGCTTTAACTATTGTGTGAATGACTGCTGATTGAGATTTTTCCAGTAAAAATTGGGATTTTTCACAGTGTGACCAGACTGGACAGGCATAGGTCAGGATAGGTCTAATTATCAGTGTATAGATAAGCAGTTTATAACGTCTACTTAATATAGAATTTCGCACAATAAGGGGAAATATATCATGAACTACAATTTTATACTGTTTTTTAATTTATAGAATGTGTTGTTTGAATGTCAGTTTATTTATCCAACGTTTCGCCAAGATATTTCGTGTCCCTGGACCAGGGGATTTTATTATTATCTAAATAATATTTTATTATAATCAAATTTTCTGTGATTTCTGGAAAAGAAGACGGCCTCTGTCTTGGAAACGTGCAGGGCTATTTTCCAAGTACAGTACCATTCTTCAAGTTCCTTTAGGTGTGTATTTAGTTCGTGGCCTATAGTTTTTCGATTATAGTGACGGGCTAGTATCGCAGTGTTATCTGCGTAAATTCGGATAGTTGCTTTGTGGTGTAATGGTATGTCATTCACGTAATAACTGAAAAGGGTAGGAGATAAAATTCCTCCTTGCAGCTTCAATTTGTCTTGGTTTAGAATAGGTTTCCTTTATTACGACTGAGAAGATTCTATTTTTTAAATAAGAGTTAATGAAATTTATTAGATAAGGTGAGGTTGAATTTAATTAATTTATAGAGGAGGCCAGTGTGCCAAACTCGTCAAAAGTTTTCTGAATATCGAGGAAAACCACTCCTGTATGCTCCTTTGTAAAAACCAATTTTAATAAACTCCACCACTCGTATGAGTTGGTGTGATGTGGAGAGGTCTGGAACGAAGCCATATTGCTCGTGGATCAGGATGTTGTTCTCTTTTAAATTTTGGCTCAATCTGTTATGTATCAGTTTCTCAGCTATATTGCTGAGAATTAGTAGTAGGGAGATTGGTCTACTTTTCAGGCCAGATAGGGTCTTTACCCAGCTTTCGTATTGGAATGACTGTTGCGGTTTTCCAGGTATCTGGAAAGTGACCAAGGTCGAACATATTTTGTATTACGTTTCTTAATTGGGAGATGCATAGGTGCGGGAGATTTTTTAATCATTTTATTGGTGATTCCTTCTTAACCTGGTGTTTTATTTTAATTTTAATTGTTTTAAAGTAGGCTGATATTTCGGAAGTAAGTGGAGATCGGGAGAATGAGAATTTTCGATGTTATTTCCTTTTGTTGGATATTCGTGAACGATATTTTTCTCTGTGCTATCATGTGTTGCTGTGTTTATATTATTTAATTTAAACTGGCTCTGTAGCGACTCAGGGAGCAATTCGGTTTGTCTGCGTCAGTCAGGGCGATAGTAGTTGGGCCGCTTAGGGTGGATACTGGGGATATTTTCTTTCTGAACACCATGACCATACCCCATAGGGTACCGTTTTTGGTGTACAGACTTTCAAGGGTTTCTTCCCATTCTTTTTTTATATATATATAAATGCACTTTTCACCGAATTTCGTTTTGGATTCTGTTTAACTTTTGCTTATCGCACGTAACCATGTAAGTAGTTTTTGCACCCCTTCCCCTAGTTTTAGTGAAGTAATTTTGCCCCGGATTCTGAGTACGCTAAGACCTATAAATCCTTATAGATTATTTAAATAATAATTGTTTCATGTATAAATAAATAAAACCTCAAAATGGTTTGTGTAAAATTTATTAGATAGTATAAATAAATAAAAGTACATACCTGTAATAAATCCTTATTTATTTCGAATTCTGCGAAAAGAAATCAGAAACTTTTGTTTGTTGTTTTATCCAGAGACAATCTCATAGAAAAAAAACAAAGTGCATAAAAAAGAATTTAGATGTTCCTCTGGTACGTTAGGTATGCTAGAATTAAAGTTATGAAGATCATTAGTTGAGTACATTGATTACCCTGAAAATAAGTTGGCTTCACCGTAGTAAAATTCTCCTTTTTATTTACATCATCATCATCTTTTGACTATTCTTCATCAGCGTTATCACTTCTTATTTTAGAACGATTGTCTTCATATGTTAGTTCCGAAAAGATCTGTACTTCATCATCGACATTTAAATAATCATGAACAAAGATTTCTATTTTCTTTTACAGTTTTATCTTCGTATTCTTTGAAGGAATTTTCAAGGCTAGAATAATACTTTCTACCTCAGAATATACACAAGAAGTATCACTTTGACTCTCTTCATCATTTTGAATGAAGTCAGCTTTGTTTCCAAAAATTAGGTATGGACTATATCTTTTACAAAAACAGTAACAGGCACTTTGGGCTTTTGATCAATAATAAAAATCATTTTATCCACTAATTGTTTTCTGTAATACCCTTTGAAGCATTTTATAATGCCCATATCTAGGGACTGTAAAGCTGTACGAGTGTTTGGTGGAAAGAAAGAAACTTCTACACTCTGCAATTTTGGAATGGGTTTATGTGCAAAGCCGTTGCTAATTAAAAGAGCAATGTTTTTCTTCTCAAATTTGATATTTTTATCTAGTCTAAGTAACCATTCCCTAAATAGTTTTGAAATAATCCAATCTTGTTTGTTCGCAATGCAGTCTATAGACAGGCTCTAAACGTTTTTACATCATCTTGGCTTTAAGAATCTTACAATTACATGAGGTTTTAATTTATACTTTCTCAACATATTTGTATTCAGAAATGCTTTTAGCGTCTGTTTGGGTTCCTAGCCCCCCTTTACAGGTTTCTTCTTTGAAAGCTAATTTTCTTTTAGGTAACATCTGGAAAAATAAAAATCTCATCTGCATTACAGACATTATAAACGGAATATTTTTTTTCAAAATTTTACTCCATTTTCTCTGATGTCATGTTCATACGTCATCCAGTGGCACTTATTATTCTTCAACATACAACCTATAGGCAGATATCCCATGTAGGTCTCTAAACCTTGTTAGCCACCCATTGTTAGCTTTGAAATCTGGGTTCTCTATCATACATGTAAATTTTTTCACTTGTTTGTAAGTGATTGGCCCATTTAAAGGCAAATCCGAACTCCGATTTTCTCTCTAAAATATTTCAACATGGCAGCATTTAATTATTTCGTTCTTTAAAGCTGTCTTTAACTTATTTCTTTGTGAACTGATATCATTAGAGTTGAAAATGCTTCCAATTTCCTTCTGTTTCTTTAAAAATGTTGCACAAGTCCGTATTTTTTGAAAACAGTTTTTTCTGTATTTTTTAAAAACCTCAGCTAGTTTCATACATCTATCAATATCTTTTCTCTTCTATGGATATTAATTTTCTTGTAACCATTTTTTATTGATTTTCACTATCTAAACTTCAAAATAAGCAAAACTCTTAAATAAATTAATGAAAATTTCCTAGCTTAGTTGGAGAACAATTTCCAATTTAAATTACCGTAATTGACACAATTAATCAGATGTTAAAATTCTTATGATACTCAAGTGTAGACAAAATAATGTATCACAAAGTTTATTCCAAAGCGCTTTGAGATTAATCTATCACTTACGGTGAAGGAAATTCTTAACAATTTTTTGATGAGGGAGATAGGAGTAAAGTTCAACGTTGTCTTAATCAGGAAATGTCAGATCTGTTTCCTCCTTACAAGAAATGAATTTTCTCGTTACCATAGTTAGACCAACATGAGCAATGTCAAACTTCGATGACTATTTCGACAGAGTAACTTGAAAAAACTTCCAACGGTCCAACTGCATTTCATATTGACTTTCTTTGTATAACGTTTAATTAATATACATCATTTTCAGTTTGAAAAAAATATTGTAATAGAGAGAATTATTGTGATGGAAGAGAAAATATTACCATCATTGTAGAAAGAATTATCATTGTAAAAAATATCGTAATTCAGAGAACTGCGTTTCATTAACCTGAAGGAAATTAAGCCAGGACTATGAAAAAAATATCATAAAAGATATATATATATATATATATATATATATATATATATATTACCTATATTTTTCCAAAAGTATTGAACTAAAATATTAATTAATTATGCCACCGAAAAATTATGCATATATTCAGAGTCTAGTACACTTGAGTGTTGGTGAAGCTGTGATTATGAAAAGAATATATACATAAGATGAATTGTCTGTGATTTGTGTATTGGTGTTTTTCCAGGAAATTCACCGTGTGTCTCGCCAAATTTAGTAAATTTTATAAGGTATCATAGGATGAACATATAGGTGACAGGATGTGAAGGAGAATTCTCAATATATTGGAAGCAGGCCAGTCACAAAAGTAGTTAGCTACTGAGTTCAGTATAAATCCTAGTGTGGTTTGCAACTTCTGGAAAAACACTGGATCTATATAAAAAATGTATGGGAAGTTTGACCAAGATCGACGACGACAAATTAAGATCTCTATTTCACGTGGTGGTAAAGGTCTCCTATAGCAACACAGCTCTCACGTGAGATGTAAATACTTCCACTGAAAATTAAGTTTCTCTGTCAATTGTTATCCGAAAATTCATGAGAGAGGGCTATATGTAAGGAAACCGTTATTTGTTTCACTGTAGTATGCAAGAGAACGCATTTAGAATGATGCAAATAACATGCAATTTTGATCAGGGTTCTGTGGAGTACTTTGCTTTTTGCTGATGAATTGAGATTCATCAAAGACGCTGATCCTCAGCGTAAATATACTTGGAGAAATTCTGGGATGCCATACTATCCCACCCTCAACAGAGAAATTAATAATTTCAGTGGTGAGGTTGTGAAAATTAGAGCAGGCGTTACGTTTGACTGCCACACACCTCTGCCTAAGTATGGCTTCTTGATTGGTGGATTTCTTTCTAAGCAATAAATTTGTAACTGTAACAGCTTTCATTTATTCATATTGTTAAATTAATGAACTATATATATATATATATATATATAGGATGACTTCTTATAATTTCATAGGATGCATAATAGGTAATTCTTTTATTAAATAACTCGCGTGTGTTATGATCTTGCATAATATATTGAACATATTCGCTATATTTGCACAATATATACATTTTCGGTAAAAAATTAACTTATTCGCTTATTTTTAGATACCCTCTGAAGAAACTGGGGACCACTCATACGCATTTTATTTAGGAACTCTTTTGAACACTAATAAGACATCAATAATTATTGATAGCATAATTGAATTTCCCTGAAATTTGCCCCCATAAATATTCAAACGTTTCGGACATTGAAATTAAATTAACAGTCATTTAATTTACTGAAAAACCTACATAACATGTACAAGTTTCTCTACTCTGAAGTAGTTATTTTTTTTTTTTTTTCATTTCAAGTAAGATTGCTTATTTGTGATATGGAAAAATAACATACATTTACTATAAGTCAAGCTCAACGTTTTATTCACATTTCATAAACGTATTTCAGCTTGACCTTAAGATATTCTATGCTCATTTATCTTTGAAAGATTTAATTGCATCTAATTAATTTTACTCTAGTATGATATTAAAAAGAAATATAGTAAATATTTAAATTAATACTCCCCACTTGTCGAAAAGAAGTATACTCGAGTCTTGTGTTTGAAATATATTTTGTCTGAGCGAATATTTATTTTAGTAGTTTCTCTTACAAGCTTCAAATTATAATCTTTCTTGAAAGTATTTTGGACATTTGTGCCATCACACAAGTCCTTTTCAAAACTTATAAAAAATAATAAAAGTAGTTATTAAAAAATCTTACCTGAAGTAATTTTTGTCTCTGAAACAAAATAATCCCGTTAAATGTTTGCAGATGAAAGATTCGAACTAGGTAGTAGAAGAAATTTTTTCGCGAGGACACAAACATGTTCAGTGTCTCTCCACAACCAATGTATATTTCAAGGAACTATTTCATTCCCTAAAAGTGCTTAAAATATTGCATTAGAACAAAAAAGAGGGTAATTGATAACAAGATAAAAATAGAATTAAATAACGTGGGCTACTTTTCAGCACATATCTCATTTTGCAACCATTCTGATTGTGCAACATAATATTTTGATTATGTTTCATTTAACGCAGGCCCTAATCTAATTTGTCCAATCAGCATTTTTTATTTAAATCAGTAAGTGAATTTAGGAATTTATTAGAATGTTATTTATTTCAAATTTTTCGCTGTGTTAACCTCTATAATACCACTATTCGCTATTACAAATTATTTAGGTAATATAATGGAACTTAATGCAAAAATGAAATTTCTTCTAACGCTATCATACTCACAGGAAAGGCATGGACTTACTTAAGAACACTTATTTTAGTTTTAAATAAAAGAAAACATAAGTACATATAGATCTTGTTCAGTATATCAATTCTTATGTGACTGACATGATATTTAACTTCTTTCAAAATGTTCTGACTTTTTTGAAGAGATGCAAACATGGGCGGAGAAGATATGAAGAAAGTAATCATCTACCTTCTTCATACTATGAAGAGTCTAACTTCTATCGCAAGGCACAAATCTAGAATAACTTCAAATAATAATAATGTGTCGATATAAATGGAAAACCGACACGAACTTGTCCTTTCAAAAATCTCTTAAGGTGTCATAACACTTCACAAAAGTAAAAGACACCGAATGAGTGGAATAAAACTGATGTAAAGAATAGCTGTACTGAACGTATAGATGGGAAGAAATAAATAAAAAAAATCATATTCCTATTCCTTGAGTGAAGTTGATACCGTGAAAAAATATTTCTGACTAGGATTAACAAGATAAATTCATTTAAGAGTATACTTTGAGAAAGATATTTCAACAAAAATAAATGCTACCAACATATGTGTGAAAAGGTATTAGAGAAAAACTGAAAGAAAAATATTCATGAATGTTATAATAATAATTTTTGATCACTTAAAATATTAACTTAATAACGCTTGAATATTCAAAAAGCCATCTTTTAATTAGTTTTATTTTTAGTATTGTATGATGCAAAATATTTTAATGCGTTTCTTCAAAAATGTGTATTTAAATAAGAGAATTCTAGAAACTGATTAATTATTACTATTTTACTTAAGTAAATAATCAGGTGATGTTTGTATAACAAATAAAAATGAAACAATACACTATTTCTTTAATAAATTCCACTTTATATACTCGTATTCGGAGCTTAATTCTTAAAAATAATTAAAATGTATGTTTATTTAAGTTTTATTAATATCTTCTCATTAGAATTTGATTAGCCTCATGTTTATTTACCCTCATTCTGCTTACGTATTTGATTTAAACAAAGTGAAATAATGAATGAAAATTGATATTCAAATAGGAAGTCTTTAATGAGTAATTTTGAATTTGTATGTATTTTAATTTTATTCTCAATTCATATTTTATTTTATGTTTGCTTTTAATATTGCAATGAAATTATTTGTAATATCAAAATTTCAACAAAGAATTCGCTTTAAATGAATCATCTATTCTAACTGTTTCTGCTAATATATATATATATATATATATATATATATATATATATATAACTACTTCTCACACTGCGATGCAAGATAATTATTAAACTTCAGGGGTACAGATAAAGTTAGCGGAATAGTGTCTTGCGGAATGAAAACCTATAAACACTCAACTGTCCTTCATAGTTCGTCTTCTAACAGGACCTGGGGCACTTAATGCAAACAAGGGACATTTATGTCCCATATATATACTCTATCGGTGATGTATTAAGAGCCACTTTAGGCCAAAGAAGCAAACTGAAATGTAGGAAATCATGACTGCTGGTGAAAGAAGCTTGGTTTTAAGCTTTCCCTTCAGGAAAATATTATACTTTTCCAATTAAATGTATAATAGCATAACCGGTTGCTTCACCTTATCAACATTTTGTTTTTCCATCTATATACCTAGTATCTTAATGTGACAACCTGTCTTCAATTGGCTCTCTATAAACCTCTCTATAAACATCTGAAGGGCTCCCTATGTAACACTTCAGCTAGCTGACGCCAATGGCATTCTTCATAAAGAGAGGAAGAAGTGCAATTTTGGTGAAACTTTTCTCACATGTTGGAAATTTCAAACTCCCTGAGCATTCCGCAGAATATCAAGAGTAGTTGATTTGGTTGCAACGATTCGAAAGTTAAGAACAAGGCATTTATGCTTCAGGTATACATAATATTCCTCGATAATTAATTTTTCTTTCTGGTATCCATTTGGTCCAAAATACATTCATTAGGCAAGCGTTTCTTAAGGTATCCGTACACCTTCGAAGAAATTTTTTGAAATAAATTGATATTTGTTATAAAAATACTTTTTTATGCTAAAATATAACCTAAAACTATGAAAAACACACTTAATAATTTGCTTTTAAATCAAAAAAAAATTTTGCAGTGAAAAACATAGTGAAAATAGTACATAAATTGATTATTAGAATAACGCTCATAACTCAAAAGTAAACAAAAATATCATTATTCTGTAACTTTTATCTTATTCATCATAACATTGTTTGGGGCTGGTACTACTTTCATGATGAAAATCTCATTACAATAATTTTTATTGTGTTTCGAGTCAAATAACAATGAAAAATCATAAAAAAGTTACAACAATACATGATTTACACCTTTGTTACTAAAAATATATCAATTTTATAATCATGAAAGTGGTAGGAGTCCTTAAAAATTGTATAAGGAAGACACTTGCAAAATTTCAATTAATTTGGTTCATAACTTTTTCTGATATCTACGTTGCCATATGTAAATATGTCAAGAAAACTCATTTTGAGAAAAATCAAAAACAAACTTTCAATTGCAATTTTTAATAATAAACATAATAAAATATATTTAAAATGCCCCTGATTTATATATAACACCTTCTTTGCTTTCTAATACATTAATTTTTTTTTTCCTAAGAGCTCTGAGTATTTTTCGACGCTGCTTTACATTTGGTGTTGAATGACGTGCAGCATCAAAAATTCGACAACTGTCAAGGTGTTTGTAACATTTTAAGGTAAAATAACCAGGCGTTACATTTAATTTCCTTAAAATTTCAACACAACCCTTGTACCCATCATTAAACTGTATAACAGCATCCAATGCACCAGATTTTAAAATTTTAAGGCACACGAAAACCTCTTTCGGTACCCTCTGCCAAATTATGCCATTAAAACATTCATTGGCATTCTGTGTCTTACCATGAAGGCACTTTGACAGAAGTTCTTTAGAACACAGTTCTAAATATGTAGGTTTAATTAAATTTAATACATCATTGGATAAGCCATTATATTTTTCTTTGGGCTTTTTGCCGCATGACAGTGCTCGCTGATAATAACACCAGCTATCTTTCCCGATAGGGCACTGTCCATGCATGGGTTTCTTGCCACTCGATGCACAGTGGTACAAGGCCGCAATGACGTTCTGTTGAAGTTTGAGTAGATTGCCAACATTACTTCGAACAGCAATTCCATAGTAATTTTGCAATCTGTCAATAAACGAATCGGTAAGTTTACCTTTACCAGATAAACTTTTATTTTTGGATTTCAGTTTGCGCAATCTCGCACCTACTCTTTTCTGAACATGCCAAATGCATTCCAGTTTAGTTACGCTATCTTTCCCATATGTGTCTTTCACGCTGATGAAGCCTTTAGAATCCCCGTCTCCATAATAGTGTGAATACTTCAAACCTCGTTTCACAATTGATCGTTTGAAGCTCCTGTTTGCGCCAACAGCTTCCATCTTTAATGAGGAACCTTTAAAATTGCTTCGACACACATGATCTGCTTCAAGCGTCTCGGATACAATACCTTTAGGCATTTTCGAAAGCTTTCTGCAGGTCGGACAATATGATGACATTATTTCAATGTCCACTACTTTGCCAGTGTCGATTGACAAAGCAGCAACACACCCATTCATAGAAGTGTAACCTCTACGCTGCCATGTTCCATCGACAGAAACACCGCATTCAGCTAATTTATTTTTAGATGAATGAATATTCAAAACTTCCTTAGCTGCCTTTTGCATCGACAGTTCACTTACTTCTGAAATCACAGACATAAGTTTATTCTCATGATTGGTGTATGCAGTTTTACTGAGCCTGGGTAAATTTAATGTTGCACATAATTTATATGCAGCAGAAAAACCTTTCCCAATTTGTCTCATGGCATAAACAAATCTTGCATTTATCTCAGGATAGTTTAATGTTTTCTTCGAGCTGAAAAATCCTGTGCAAAAGTCACAATGCTTACATTTTATTGCAAAACTTGAGCACAATCCATACCTCGAGTCTTCATGTAACAGCAAACCATCGTGGAAGCATTTGGGGCAACAAAGTTGTAAAATTGAGCATAGAAGGAGTTCTATGTCAATAATTCTGTTGCCGGTTAGCGGTTTATTTTCATATTCAGCAATTTCTTCATCTAGAATGGCAGAAAGGTTCAATTTTGAAGCACTGGCATTAGCAGTTACAGTACTATTTTTCCTATCATTTTTGGTAAAACCATTACCACGAAATTGTCTTTTTCTTTTAACACTAATTCTCCTTTTTGAATTTCCCATTTTAAACGAAAAAAATTGAGCTTTTCAACAATAAAAACAATCTTAATCAGAAACTTATAAGAATGAGAACAGAAACCAAAACAGATGTAAACAAACAATAACGATTCTCTTTTCTTGCCAGATTCAAGATAAAAATGTATTTAAAAACCTGTTGCCAAATGTATTTTCAAACATTCTGAAAATTCAGATTCATGTTTTAAAATTTATTTATTTTGTACCATTGTACATATAAAAGATATTTCGAAAAATAAAAATGTAAACAAACATTTCTTCCAACTTCCTGTCTGCAGAAATGCACTTCCGGTTTCAAAAATCAGCTAACGAGTAAAATTCAAATCCCTGTAACTTAAGTTCTAAATAAGGTATAAGCAAAATTCAAACACTATTAGAAAGAAAAAAGTTTAAAATTTAAACTGATGTTAAAATTAGAAAATCGAAAATTTTGA
>BMAW01124336.1:3017-84146 GCA_019974015.1 Nephila pilipes
TTTTTTTTTTCAGTTGAACGAAATTATTTAGCTGGGTTTGCTTAATTGATTCTGCGAAAGTTAGAATAAATGTTTATGCAAAATTCGCAATAATTTACGGTCTCAATCAATGTATACATACAAACTTAAAAATAACATGCAATATTTAGAGTGCTTCAATATTCAGAGTTCTAAGATTTTCAATATTCAATAAAAAAAGAAATAATTCAAAAGAAAAATAAAGTAAATACTTTTCAATTCTTGATTTTATTTTTCAATATATAAAACAAACAATTTTCAAGTATAATTTCTTTTAACAGAAAAAATTCAAAATATGTTCTAAATTGAAAAAAAAACTCATATGCTATTACAGAACAAATGTATATATTTAAAGATTAATGAGAAATACAAAAGGAACTAAGAGGATCATATATTCCTAGTATTCGAAAGATAAAAAGATATCTGCATCAACAAAACAAAACAAAAATCTTAACATACACATTTTCAAGTACAGAAAAAAAAATTAGGAGTGCTTGAGTTTTACAATCAGTAATAATTCTTGTTTATTGTTTTAAGGAGAGGAAAAACAGATCAGCATGAAATGATAGAAAGTATTAAAATTAAAATACACACACACACTTACCAATATTAACTGAAAGGAAAACTAGGATAAGTGACAGATAAAAATTATAAAATATATTCATAGACACATTTTTTCAAAAAAAAAAAAAAAAAAAGAACTTTTCATAATAAATTATGAAATATATTCATAGACACATTTTTTCAAAAAAAAAATACTTTTCACAATAGAGAGATAATACTTGTGTAATCACCCAAGATTCTGCTGGATTTCCTGGCGATTCTCTGTCTCTCAAAGGCACACTTAATGGTGATTTATCACAAAATATAACTAGATTGTAATTGAAATCGAATATTACAACACTAAGAACTTTCCAAATAGGCACTTCAAAAATAAGGATGATTTTTTTATTAAGCGGAATGTAGAATTCTTTTCACCTGGATGGCGTTTCGATGATTAAATCTTCTTATCAGCAGCAATTTCAGGAATGCAGGATGCATTTATCGTGAACTCCAAGTACAGGAAGTACTTCCTTCTTCGAACTTCTAGTGCAAGGGGTACTTTTTCATTCCATGAATTCCTCTTCAGAATTGTTCCAGGAATGCAACGTGTATTGTTTTTTTTAAAACAAAATTACCAGAATGGTAATTTTGCAGCGAGAAGGCAAGGTGCGCTGAATTCTGATTGATGAGTTACTTTTCCATCCTGGCCTGAGCCGCCATTTTTTTAACTCTGTAGGATTCTATCTACAGAAATGGGGTACATGGCTCGTTTTAAGGATGTCTAGGGGCTTTCTGGATTCAATAACAAAACGGATTCTTAGAAGATGACATTTAATTAAACCATATATTATTGTACAGCATTTACTAAGTTAAAATAGAACTATTAATTAAACATATTAAAGAGCTATCACTTCGCATGTCTTTCTCTGTTGGTCGCACCCTTCCATCTAGCTTGCACTAGCCGTGCTTGTGCCTCGAAAGACTGGTGATAGAAGGCGTCTTAAAATGTAAAAATCCTACAGCTCGGCCACTCCTGAGCGTCGATGACCTCAGCGACATCTGATGATGACTTTACAATCTACAACCTCTCACGAGTTGTATATATATATATATATATATATATATATATATATATATACAACTCGTTATCCCTGGAACATTTGGAGGCATTTATGTTGATGAATTCCGAGAAAGATATTTAGATATAAATTGCAAATGAAAACATTTTAATTAACATTACAAATATTTTTAATGTTTAATTTTTTAATATCAGCATTAAACTTTATAAATTACTTAAAAAAATTTATGTATGCTTTGAGTTCATTTTATTTTTGTAAAAACTATTTCATTGTTTTATGGTCCACTATATTAATAAAAAAATATTCATTGGAACCTCTGTATTATTTTGTTCTGTTCTCGTCCTACACGATGACAAATTGGAGCTAATCCAGCCGAATCGCTCGAAACGTTTCAGTGGTCCAGTACGGTGGCAAAGATAATGTTTAATGACAACATATTAAAAACCATTACTGAGACATTGATAAGTGGATCTAATTAATTAGTGAATGAAAATATAAATAATTTATTTCAGAAATAATGACGGAATAATTATTCAATAAGTATTATCCAATCCATTTTTCCTTTACCAATTCAAGCAATTATTACTATTTTATTTGCAAAAAAATATTTTCTTAAAATTTAAATAAAAAATTACTATGATCAATCAAGATTATATTCTTGTTCTCAACCTCAAGACTCAAGTTCTTCTAACTTAAAATAAAAAGTAAAATTATAAATGTTACTAAAATTTAAACAATACCAATTAAATAAATTGAAAAACACAAAGAGGCCGATTTTCTAAAACTGTAGCCTTAAAAAATTAACAAGTGAAATAAAGTGCAATAACTGAACAATATTAGTTGAATTTGTGTATTTCTTCAAATAAATATAACTTACCTAACACTTCATATAATTTTAATGCTTCAGATAGTCTGTCACAACTGTTAAGCATCTATGTTACATGTAATGCCAATGTAGATAGGAATCCTATCTAGCATTTGCTTTAAATAAATAAAAAATTAAAATAAATAAATAAATAAAAATTAAAAAAAAACAGAAATTTTCCTTTTTTTTTAAGGTGACGAATCGTCTTCCTTTAGAAAGGACAGTCCTTCAATTGTAGGTTCTGTCCTTCCACGAAAAGTATCCTCATTTTCGATATTTAAAACTAATCTGTTAATTTCTGTATTCAGAGATGTCAATCTAAAATGGTACGCAAATGTTGAATATGTAACGTAGGCTGTAGATAATCCCCAACAAAGACTTTTGCATTGAACACCCTTTTTTTCTTCCCAACTTCCCATACAAAGTCATAATAATAAGTTTACTACTCTAAAGCAATAAATGAGCCAAATCTGGGATGATCGACTTGGGTTAACTACATTTAGGAACACCTGACTCTGTTACACAGGTGTGGCCGGGTTGATTCCTCTTTGTGAGGTATTGTGACCCATGACATTGATATATATGGGAATTTAGGGGCTAGCCGTTTGACGTCCGACATCTGCGTGCACGTGAGTTAAACTGATATTGGCCGATAAGAGCGAATGATATTGGGGGGGGGGGGAAAAAAAACCGGGGTTGGTTATTGGATAGCCCATTCAAAAATGAAAATAAATCAAGGGGGGGGCGTGAGATAGCTCTACCCGAGGATTTAAAAGGGAAAAAAAGAGAAGAGGAGAGGAGGATCCTGACTGAGAGCGAAAGAGGTGATCCCACAAGAAGTTGGAGGCTATTTCCTTCTCTTGCGATTTTAGGACTAAAATCGATCTGCATTTGATATTAAGCTATCTGTGGTTTTATTTTAGCTATATTTGTTTGGGACTTTGTGCGAATAGAAACCAGGCGAAAACGCATTCTACCTAGAATATAATTCATCGAATTGTAAAATAAAGAAATATTTTTACTTAAGCTGTGGGATCCCTTCACGCTACCGATTCATTCCACATATTCTGGGGTCACTACGTTACAAATACAAAAGCTTTTTGGATATTCAAAAGTTTTAGAGATGTGTGGCTCGCTCTAACACCTGCTATAGAGCGTGTTTTACAAATGTTTGAGCCTCACCGTTCATATTTTTTAAGTTCAGAGAAATGTCCAAAATTTCTAAATTATTATTTTCAACTATGAATTATCAGATATATTAATGTATTTGGTACATAATCAGGCATCTACTTTCCACAAAATGATTCAAAATATTGAAGATGAACATATTTCAGCTACAGAAGTAAGTCTTATTTTGAACATTTTATGCTTAAATATAAATCATGATTTGAAGAAAAATCTATTCCTTTAATGCTAAAAAGAAAACTGCCAAACTTAGAGGAATCAAATCTGAGCATAATGGAAAAGTGCGCTTAAGAAGTGCAGAATTTTTACCAAACATGTTTCTAATATGTCGAAGAATGGTCTGAAACAAATATCACAGGAAATAACAATTTTTAATGGTGTTTTTTGACTTTATCGTATGTAAATTGGGCAGATATTGAAAATTGTGTAGAGTTTTTATTGAAAGAAATGCCTGATGTTAAAATCGATGGCAATTGTCAGTTTGATAAAATTAGAAGACAGAATGTATGTTTAAATTCTGATAAATTAGAGCAATGGGAAAATCATCCTGTTGAAATTGATAAAAAATTGGAGGAAATATTTAACCATTTAAAAAATAAACATATTCCATATGAAAATTTAGTTATTCTTGTTGAATTTACGTTATGCTGCCCTGGAATTAATGCAGCAGTTGAAAGATTTTTTTCCCCATTGGTAATGATTTTTGGACAAGTGAGATATCAAGATTGAATGTTGATACTCCAGCTGCAACACTTACCGTAAAATTCAATATGAAGGATATTTCTTGCTCTGAATTTTCCATTACATTGTTAGAAAATTATATATTGTCAAAAATATTCATTCAATGCAAAAATACTCGTTTAATTATATAATTTAAAGGGATGTATGCATAATTAGTTTATTTTTGATTAATTAATAAAATGTTTGATTTATTTATGCTGTACTTTTTTTTTCTAAAATTTTTTCGCCCTCCTTTTAATTACAAAAAAACTGGTCATTTTACCATTATGCAAAAATCCCCTTAGCACTAATCTGGTGGTTACAGAATAACATTCTTAAAATTTAGAATTATTTAAAATGTATACATTTTTTTTTTAAAAAAATTACATAACCAAATTTTTTTTATTGCTGAAACGGGAAAATAAGATTTCGATCAGTAAATATATTCAATGAAAAAAATTATGCAAAACCATTGCTTTTGCTACCATTTTACATGCCTTCCAGGTGGTAAAGTGAATTAATGCATCACACCTTTTTTCAAATAGGAAAGATATGAATTGTTCCCAATAAGGGTTTCCTTGCATAATAATTATAATTTTTTTCTTAAAAAAAAAGTGATACACTATATAAAAAGTTTATTTACCAGTGAAATAACATCTTCATTAGTAAATATAATCAACTACGTATTACAACTTCAATTCTTATCCCTTTTCCAAAATTTAAAGATAGATTTTCATCCAGAAAATTTCTCTCTATATACATTATATTTTAAAATTTACCGCGCAATCATTTATATATAACTTTCTAAATACACACAACAAAAATCGAAATACCTAAATAATATCCATTCTACTTATTATTCTAAAGCAAAAAATTTGTTAAAAAAGAAACAAAATCTAACATTGTTAAGAATTTTAGTAGCTACAAAATCACATAATTCTATTTAAATATTTACCTGCGCTTTAGAAGTAATCTTTATTTTTCAAAATTCATTTGTATCAATATTATCAATCATTCTTTTTTCACCCTGACCATGAAGTACTCCAATATCCTCATTATCAAATTGTTTTATGGTAGAAGGATAAAATATTAGGAAACAAATTCTTGTTTATTTAATTTCAATCTTAGCTGCTGATCTAAACCAATGATAAGACACATAAATTCTGAAGCTTTTGGCAGGTTAGCATTTTTACTTTAATTGCTTTTTTTTCTTCTTCAAAATGAGCAGTTAATTGCGATGGAACTTTACTTGACATCATTTATAAATAAAATGCATTAATTATATTGCCATACACCTACATACATACTTAATGAAAATTTACACTTCACGAAATGTTAACTTTTCTATAATATATGCAAATTAACAATTTCGTTTCACATAAATATCATTCAGCAGCACAGTCATGTAGATAATTTTCAACCATTATCAATAACAAAAATAGCCTTTAGTGTAAAAGACAAATGGTTTCTACATATGCTTTTTACATTGTTTTTATGTATTTCACTTGGTGTGTGTCTGTGTGTGTATCAGTGTGTCATCAAACTTTCGATCGTTAATTTAACCAACTACCCATCAAGCTAGAGCTCTGAAACCTTAGAAATTATTCTTACTCGCCAAACAATGCAATATTTAGACATTTGCGACAAGTTTTAACTAATATTTCTGTAATTTTTTTTTTTAAATAAACTTTGCCACTATATAAAAATGTTGTTTTTAAAAACGTTGATTCTTATCTCGAATTATTTTTTATATCTGCCAGGTGGTTATAATTAAAGTTGCACTATTCAGAGGCCTGTAGATCCTGTTCTTCTAATCGGATTTTGATGAAACTTGGAATATATGCTATATGGATCATGGGGGAAAGATTTCTACAAAAAAAAAAAAAAAAAAAAAAAATAGTACATTTTTAACCACCAGGTGGCTTTTATCGAATATTCCTTATGCAAATCTGTAAAACCTGTATATAAACTAGCAGTCACAGCCAGAGAATCTTTCTGCGTAAGTTTGTCATCGTTAATCATGCCCTTACAAAAAAAAAAAAAAAGAAAAAAGATCGAGCTTTACTGGTAAAACTGTTGTGAGGACAGCATTAGTTGAGTTTTCCCTCACTAGAAGGGTGCACGAGTCTCGCCATACATGGTTGTAGACAGTTAAGAAAGTGATCAAAAATATTTCGAAATTAATATTAATTAGTTATTGTATAGTAATAAATACAATGGATACACAACAGTAATGTAAATAATCATTGTTAATTCCTAAATTTCAATTGTTAATTTTATTTTTGCATATTAATATTTTTGGTTAAATTGTGATCATGCTTTTAACTATAAGACGAACTGTGATATTTAAAAAAAAATTGTTATTAAACCACTCTGTTGGTAGCTTGCTGTGTATCTGATCTCGGGCAAATAAAATTCCATAATGATCCATAACCGGTCAAGGAGTAATCTCAATTTCTTTTTTTTACATCACGCAACCTAATTAAATTAATTCTATGCTATATTCACTATCCGAAGTCACAAAAATCGTGACCGATGGGAATGAATACTGTTTTATCAGAACGGTAGCAACCACTTAACAGCTCTGTGTGAATATCGTCGCATAAAGGATCTGCGAAAAGGCCCCATATCAAGGATTGATTTGAGGAAGATAATCATGAAATTTGAAGAGACTGGAGACTGGGTGTACTGACCGGAAAAGGACGGATACCGATTGGGATTGAAACTGTCGAAGAAGCCACTACTGCTGTGGTTGAAAGAGCCTCCAGTTCCATCTATTATTCAGCAAGTAGTCGATCAGTGTCATGCGGGTGGGAGATTCTGTGGTCGATAGTATGAAAAATTCTATGATACATTTTAAAATGGTATCCGTATAAGATCCACGTGATGCAAACGCTGAAACTTCAAGATCACAAAGCACGCCTTAAATTTGCTTGCCGATTTTTGGCGAGAATGGAAGTTGATGATGCGTGGCCTTGGAAAATTCTATGATCAGATGAGGTACACTTTTATTTAGATGGAGCTGTGAACAGTCAAAATTGCCGCATATGGGGTACTTCATTTCTTAATGTCCTGCATCAACAACCACTGCATTCAGTTCACGTGACTGCTTGGTGTGGATTTACTACTGAATTTATCCTCGGACCTCTTTTCTTTGAAACTCTCCCTCCACAAGGTCTTAAAAGATGCTCTGTCAAGAGTGCACGGTACAGTGCACTCCTTCAACAGCAGGTCATTCCTGCTTTACAGGAACGACAATGTTTGCAAACCACTATCTTTATGAAAGATGGAGCAACTCCTCACATTGGGCGCCATGTCAAAGCACTGCTTAGTGCAAACTTTGGCGATAATCGTATAATATGCACATATTTTCTGGATGCATGGTTTTCTCGCTTACCCAACTTAAATCCCTGTGATTTCTGGTTGTGGGGATTTCTAAAAGACCGTGTTTATAGAGGAGGAATTAGTACTTTACCTGACTTGAAAGCTAGCATTATACGCCATGTGGCTGAAATCCCTCGTGAGTTGTTTCGCGCCAGTATTGAAAATGCTATAATGGGTTTTCAACACGTTATTGATGTCAATAGAGCACATATTGAGCATATTATGTAATTGAATAAATTTTAATGATTCTAACATATTTTTTGTCCTTCTTTGGGCACCATATTTCCTCCTAGAGGTTAAAATTTGAACTATTTTCTTATTGCAGAAACCGTTTCCCCGTGGTCCATATAGCATATATTCCGAGTTTCATCGAAATCCGATAAGCAGAACGGGTTCTACAGGCCTCTGAATAGTGTAACTATAATTATAACCACCCGGTATAAATACTGAGTTATCTAATATAAGCTAAACTCCTAATGATTCCTCATGAAGAAAATCTAAAATAGACTATTAAACAAATCTTAAAATAGAAAATACAATAAAAAATCACTGAAGAAGACACACACACACATACACAAAAAATGAATATTTGTAATCCTCCTTTACACACCACTTGATGGCGTTTTCTTGGTCGAAAGGGTTTCATGTTTTTTATTTGTATCAGGTAGAGAGTGAGAACGCTGTAACGAGGAGTAGACGGAACGCCAACCGCCAATAAATATTGTTTGTGAAAAGAAGGGATTATTGCGTTCTATATGCTTCTTCATGTGTCTATATGCCTCTACACCTCCTAAAACAACATCTTAAGAGAGGAAGGTCCAGTTCAGGTGTCGTCCTCGTCACATGACCGAGGTTCAACATTACGAGATCCTTCACCAATAGCCATAGTATTGCTTCTAGTGCGATGTTAACAAAACCAAACCTAAAGCAACACCAATTTCAGTGCCAATAAATACGCATTCAACACTTGGCATTGATTAATTATTATTTGGGTTATAGAGAGAGAAAAAAAAGCTATCATCCCCAACACTCGGCAAGAGCCTCATTCATGGGAGACTAACGTGGCGATCTTCAAAATGAAGCGAGAAATTAATCAGCAAACATTTCATTGTTGCCACTTAAAAAATAGAAACATTAGTTGTTGGTCCTGTTATGTTCCTATTTTCTGTAATAATGACTGATAGAATGGGGGCAGGGGAAACTTAAATAAAGGATAGTAGTACTCAGTAATACTGTAGTTTTATAATATTATAGGGAGATTATTTACTTAACGGGATTGAAGAGTTATCTTGCAAAAATAATTTATAACTTTTTTTTACTATAATCGTGTTCTTATGATTCCATTGTAATTACTTAAATGTTTAATCAATCTAATTAAATCTTATTGAATGAAAATTAAGAAATACTTCGAATTATACTATCCTCCACATATTAAATAAGAGAGAACATATGATTCATTAAATTCCCTTTTAAAATTTTTTTTTTAACGATTTGAAATTTGGGGAAGAAAATACAAATTCTGTGTTAAATGTTGAAGTTTATTCACCAAATGAAAAAAAATTGATTCTCTAAGTATATAATTTTTATTTTTAATATTTGTGTGTGTTATATGTAATCTTTTAAATAAATGTGTATATAATCTTTTTATCATCACGTTTTTGATAAGAATTGCGCAAGGTGGCATTACAATGAGAAGGAAGTAGTTCATACTCGGGTAAAATTTTTTGTAAGTCTGAAACACTTTATTTCTAACTTCATTCCCGGATTATGTGTACGAATTGTTTTTCTCTTATAGGTGTTAAAAGTAATTTATCGGATCCAATCTTTTTTTGGCTGCGTAGGAACATTTGGACTGTAGCACGATTTACTTGTAAGTGAAAAAGCGCCATATTGTCACATGTTCATTTTCGCGACTCACATGACCTGTTGTTTGGCCCCGTGATCACTACCACATTACTTCCTGGCAAATTCAAAATATTTACCTATGATCACATGGATTTACTCGATGAAGAAATAGATGGAAGGTAAGAAAGTTATATAGCTCTTGCTGTGAACACTGAAGACTTCTGTGGGTGTTCATCTTTAACTTTTCAAACGATCATGACTAAAAATTTGGCTTCACGCGATTACAGTGCAGAGCAGGAAGTAATGGTTGCTATGGCCTTAAAGATATGTTTAAAGTTTATTCATCAAAAATTAAGTTAAGGTATTAAGCTGCTTCTAATTTGTTATATATTTCCATTTTAAATGAACTTTAAGAGTGAAAATTCCAATCGATATCAGTTAAAGATTTATAATGGATCTTACATAAATGTTAACCTATTTTGTATATGAAAAATTATATATATTGTGTTGCAGTATAAAAAGATACTAATGAATTTTCAATACTTTTTTAAGACAAATCCTTTTAATTTTGTGTTGATGTTTTAGATTATGAAAACAATTATTTACTTTTGTACTGCTGTAATATTTTTGCATATTATTTAATTCTATCTTATAAATGTCCATGCATATCATAATTTTTTGTGCTTGAAATGTAAGAATCAAAATAGGGTTTACAGTGTTTTATTACTTGTATTAATGAATACTGTTACAGATTAGTTTAAATTTTACATTCATTTATGAAATAAAAGTTTGAAATAAATATATTCATAAAAATTATTATTATAATCTGTTATGATTTCATTAATTACAAGATAAATTTGTAATATTTTCTATTTATTGTAGCAATGAAATTATTCACTTTAATTTTCTATGTGTTGTGTTTTTTTTACCTACAACATAATAATTTTGAATTATAATGTTTTGCATTTCATTTCATAATGTTTTCTTACATTGTATATCTTACTTTTTTTTCAGTTCAGTTCGTACAGTAAAACCTGAAAAGGATTATCTGCAAGAAGTATATGTAAATCCTAAGTAAGTTCAACAATACTCTTATATATTTACGTATTGTAAAATCTTAAGAATTGATTAGCTCTGTAAATTACATGTTATGCTACTGAAAAGGTTATGAAAGTTACATAACTTTTAAGTTGTTTAACCTATCAATTTAACTCTACTTGTCATTTGAGTATGTTCTGTGGTGAGCAGCAGAGATATAAACTTTGCTCATGAATACAGTTCAACAATAACATCTTTGAATTATAGCCAAAATTATTAATAGCATTTTTTTAAATTCATTATAGATTCTTTTGCAACATTTGGTTATTGTTACATGTTAGATTAGGTCTAACATCCTTATTATTTACACTAGTTTGAGATTTTTTTTTCCAAGTGAAAAGTTTCGTCAATTCTATATGTGATTTGTAGTTATTAAAAATATGGGAAATTAAGAAAATTAAAAAAAAAAATATTGTAGGAATTTTTAATATGTATTAAATTGACTAGAATATCTTACAACTGGTGATAATGTATCTGAAGAAAAATATTTTTGATGAAAATACATACATATATATGTAAAGCTGTGCTGGCTATTTAAAAATTTTGCCAAGTAGCCTTGTTAATCTTCAAAATAAACAGTTGTATGATTTATCTTGTTTAATCATAAAAAAACTGTAGAGAAAATTAAATTTTGATTTGGAATATTCTTAGGTTTTGTTAGTATTAAGGTATGCACTTTGAATTTTTTTTCTCCCTAGGACATTGTAGATTCATTGAAATTGTTCCTTTATTTAAAAAAAAAAAAAAAAAGGAGATCCTTAAACTGTGCTAATATCTATGTATTGATTGCCTTTTAGCTATGCTAGAATGTTTTAGTTTAATTAATTTAAAAGTTACATAAATATAAATTGATATAAATATGCTATTTAATGAAGTTTTGAAAAAATATATATGCAACTAAGATATTTACATATCATTTACTTATATTTTCTTTTATCTGTTGTTTGTTTGGAACTTTCTCAATAAAAATATAAGCAGATTTTTAAAGGAATTTTTCTTGGTTATTAGTGTTTGTGGCAACCCCCATTTTTTTTTAGGTTGGATATATTAAGTTGCTCAACGTCTTGAAATTTTAAGCTTGATTATTTATTTGCATGATTCAGCATCATTTGAATTGATTTTCTGATATTCCTTAAAAGAATTTTGCCTGGTTTTTTTTTTTTTTAGAAAATTTCCTAAGTATGCTATATATTATCAAAGATTAATCCCCCTCCCTACTATTATGTTTAAGAAAAGAGCAGGAAACAATTGTTATTGAATTATTTTTGTCTTTTATCAATAGAGGGACTAAGTTGTGAAACTTAACTAGTGTTATGTACTCATGCCTTAAAAATTATGTAGAATTGACTATATATTGAACTTATCCATAAAAGTTGCTTCACATTTTGAAAGCTTATCATATCAACAACTGAACAGATGATTTTATATTTCTAAACATATTTTTATGTAATGGATGTTGTCAATAATGTAAACTATAGTTGTATGGATTGTGCCACCTTCCCATCGTATAATGTTGGAGGATAACCAATGCAATATCTAAAATAACTTTAAAATCTATAAATTTAATTTTCAGATGGTTTCACAATATGTCTGCTTCTGTTATTATTAACCTGTAATGAACAGAATTTTAAATTGACTACACTTTTCTTTAGCCTATATTTAAATGATGCAAATATTAAATGATTATGTTTTACTGATGATATAACAATAAAATGAAACCTGACTGTAAAGCATTAATTTTTTTTTTCTGTGTTATAAAAATATACCTAAGTTTTTGGGGTGATATTAAACTTATAACAATCTGATAAAATGAAAGAAATATATTCTTGGTACTTAAATTATGTAATATGAATGGACTTGCCCAGCAAACTGGAAAAAGTGGTAATGTTGTGAAAGTTTGTTTCATATGTACTTTCTCAAAGCAGTTCTCTCAGGGGCTTACCTTCTTTAGGTAAGTATGAGAATCATGACCTTGAAGTATATATCCTAGTGATTCCCCCCCCCCATGGATATTACTGTCTTTGTCTAATTACATGTGATGTTTCTCTGGAATAACCCAGTGACCCTTCTCCATTTCCAACCCTCCTTCTTATCAATTTTTTCTTCCTCTTCGGGGATCATAGTTACACATGATTTGGCACAGCAAAGTCAAATTCGACTCATGTGCCATAAACCCCAGTTTCCACTTTCTCTCAAAGCATTCCAAGTCTATCCCCCCCCCCATTGGCATGGTGTGGAAGTTAAGAGAGGGGGTTCCAGCTGAGGTGCCGTCCTCATCACTTGACCGAGGTTCAAAATTATGAGGTCCATCGCCAGTGGCTCTTATGTTGCTTCTAGTGCGATGTTAATATAAACTTCACTAAACTCTCTCAAAGCATTTCATTATACAGAGGAGATCAACATCACACTTGCTACAGAAATGTAGAATGTTTCATGAAAAACTTGCCATTGATTTTACAATTATTAGATTGTCACTATAAGAAAAAGCTTTGCTTAAAATAAATATTTTCTATTCTTTACAAAATAAGAGTTTCTATGGATGGAAAACATTTGTAAACAGGAGTAAGAAAAGTTTCTTTACAGGTTGTCTCTGACTTATTAATTCGTATAACTTTGAACAACAAAATAAAAATAACTTCCTAAGTATTATTAGAATGCTGTTGAAAACTAATTATATCAGTTGCTGACATCATGTTACTCATTCCGCTGAGTTTCAATAGCTGATGGTAGAAACTATTTCCTCTCTCTTTTTTTTTTTTACTAAATACTATTGCTTTATAAAATATCAAGATCATCATTTGTTAATAAACTTTCTAATTGTGTATTAAAGGTTGAATGAACTCTCATAACATTTCCAAAACAGTTTGTGAGGAATTGACCTTACATAACGTGCTATACATTAGTTATTTCTAACATTCATCTTAATAACTTGAGTACATATATTTATGGCTCGTCTTTTAAAGGTTAAGATGAGACTTGAAGCGCATTCTTTTCATCACTTGCCGACAAAATTTTCTTTGATTTTTAAAGAACATTTTTGATGACTTGTTTCTGAAAATTCAATTAGTTTTCAAACAGCTTCTATCTAGCTGTACAATACTTTTAATGTATAAATTTATTGAATGGTCTAAATAATTCATTGTATTTAGCTGTTTGCAAATAAGCTGAACTAATAATATTATTAGGTTCTGAGATTAGTTAAATAACTAGTCTTAGAGGCCAGTTAAAATGCTTAATCAGAATAAAATTGCCTACAGATGCTCATGAATTCAGTTTCTAATGTCAGTTTTGTGCTTGTCAATTTTAGACTCTACATTAGAGTAAAAGTTATTGATACTCTGATATGATTAGTTTGCTTAAACTTCTGTAGTTTTCTTGTGTGATCATAATCTTTTGTTGGAAGAATGTCTGTCCACTTTATCATTTTTCATAGTTTTTTACTGTCTATATCCTTTATATCAAGAAGTAGAGCTAACGTAATTAGAATTCACTCATCATAATCCGGAATATAAGTAAATATGCATTATTAGATACTAGGCTTCAGTATCATGCAAGATAGTAATATCGTTCAGAATATTTTCATATTACATTATTTTGTGAAAATTCTTGTTAGTAACTCTCATCATTCATCTTTATCAAATTTTAAACAAAGGTTTGGTGTTTTTTTTCTTCTTCCAGATTTGGCTCTTGTCTCATAAACTCCTGCTATTATTCATTCACCTCATTAGGGAGCTGAAAATGATTAAAATTTTATTTTCCTAAGGATGCTGCATTTTACAGTTCCATTTCAATCGGCAACATTAAAGATTTGAAATGTTGACAAAATGTGTGGTGTTATCTCCATTTTCATTTGGTCTTCATGTCCTAACTATAAA
Source organism: Nephila pilipes (assembly GCA_019974015.1). Classification (NCBI taxonomy): domain Eukaryota; kingdom Metazoa; phylum Arthropoda; class Arachnida; order Araneae; family Nephilidae; genus Nephila; species Nephila pilipes. The sequence goes on from BMAW01124336.1 coordinate 17,630, forward strand.
TAATCTTAATGCCTTAAAAATGATTCATTAGAGGTAGTGCTACTAGCTTCTGGTAGGCAGCCCTGTAGACAACACATGTGAACAATCTATCAAGTCTTAACTCTTTCTTTCAAGTAATTGTCTAACATATCAAACACAGCTATATTAGCTCACTTTTTTCTGTAAAAAGGGGAACTTTTGGGGGCACTCACACACGTTTAAATTATTTAATTTGCACCTGTTACAAACAATGCATTTTTAGATTTAATATTTGGTGTTTTTCTATCTTTTAGTACCATGTAATGTTCTTAAATATGTTTTGTAATATCCCAGTCCCAACATGTAACTGGATGATGAGAAGGAAAGAGGACAAGTTTACTGAAATCATGTACATATTTACTATAATTCTATCTAATTGTCTAATATATGAAAGTCGATTGTCTCAGAATTTTAATTAGTTTGCATAACATTTGTGTATGCTTGGCAATTTGAAATTTTATTTTGTGATACTCACTCTCATCAATCAAATTTATATTTCTTAACATTAAATAACACATCAATATATGGTTGTGTGGGGAAATGTTATCTGGGAGGCATATTAGATTTTAGTTTTTGGACAAGGATGGGTTTAAAAAAAAGTATTATAAATCTAATGTAGGTAATTACTTTAAATTTATAGTATTTGTTTTTAATTCTTTGAAGTGGAATTCTATTTCTTTTTGTGAATTAAAAATAATTATTTTTAAAGAGGAAAAATCTTAAGTTTTTTAAATACTCTTATATCTTTTTTCTTTGTGTTATGTAATTTGTATCAAAGTTAATCTGCTTTATCAACTAGTAGTCTGATTTCTATTATGGTCAGCAGGTGGATTTAGTGGAAATACCTTTAATAAGTTCCCTTAGTGAATTTTTCATCCTGTCCTAAAATGCATATAATTCATGTATTTATATGCTGAGAAAGCAGGTCATTTTGTCTTCTTGAATCTCTTGGGTTCAAAATTAGTTTTAAAAAATAGAATTTAAAATTTGCCATTACATTTATTTAGCATATTTATTGACTACTGATTAAGCACCAGCACATGATGAGATTTTATCTCCAACTAGCCCGTCATGTGCTGGTGTTTGTGTGTGGGGTGTCTCAGTAGCCAGTCACATACTGACACTGGAAAATACTCCTCTGATTGATCATTTTCCAAATTATTTGGCATTACATGTTGGGTAATTCTGTTAATATTTGCATGGAGTGATGGTTAGAAACTAAGTATAAATGTAATTTTGAAATTAATAATTTATTTTTCATTGAAAACATAATCTTGTGATATGAGTTACACTGATGATGGTGCAGAGCCTTTGTGCCCCCAAAAGAAAAGTTAAAAATAATAAGCCTCTAATGGATGATGAAATTGCAAATTCGTTGGCTGAGCTATCAGACAAATGTCCAAGTAATTTTAGTTATGACAGTGATAATGAAGATGAATTCGTTACTCCCAATGATTCCATGATATTTTGGATTCTGATGAAGAACAAATCATGCAAGAGCAAGATGATTCATCTAAGGTGGAAAACATACTTTCAGAAAACGATTCAATGTCAATGAAACAATTTTTCATAAAATCCGAGAGTTTTGTCCAACCTGTTTCAAGTAATTATCTTGTAGATTGCTTTAGGCATTTATTCACTGATAGTATCCTGGAGGAAATAGTTGCTGAAACTAATGATTATACTCATGAATGTGAAAAAAAGAAACATTCTCACATCATTGCCTGGAAGGACACCACAAAAGAGGAAGAACTCTTGGCATTTGTAGGATTTATCTTACACATGGGAACTATATGAATGAATTGCATACTAGATTATTGGAAAACGGCCCCTCATGGTATGGTTCTCAAATTTATGATTTATACTAGTATGTTGGATGACTCTAGGGGGAAAGAGCATCATGCACAATAAGTTGTTATGAATTTATTTGTTGGACATAGCATGTATATGGACAATTATTATAACAGCTATGAACTGGCAAAATGTCTTGCTGATGGAAGATTCATTGTACTGCTACAATTGGAAAGAACAGGAAAACATTTCTAAAAGAGGTAAGCGAAAAAACTGAAGAAAGGGCAAACTATAACAAAGTATGCTAATGGTGTGATGATTGCTAAGTGGAAGGATAAGAGATGCATCACTTACATTTTCAATAAATATGAAAATGATATGGTGGAAAAAAACAAAAGAGAGTAAAGTAACTCAAAACCACTACCAGCAGTTCAATATTATAAATTTATTCCAAGTATTGATAAGCAAGATAAGAGGCTTGCTTATTAATCCTTGTGAAAGAAGAACAATTAGGTGACCTTCAAAAATATTTGTGCATATTTTGTAAATAATGATGACCAATTCCCACTTTATCTGTAATCAGTATTTCAATTGAAATACTTCACTGTATGACTAACGCTTATCCGTGATTCAAAGCTTATTGAAGCAGCCATCTACTCTTCATGCTCCTCTGGTGTAATCCATCTGAATCTGATTTGTATGTAAAAAATAATAGAAGAACTACTTAAAACATTAGAACTTTTTATTATTAATAGTTGTTTGAAATACGAAAGGAAATTGTTAGAATAATCCTTAGTTTTGTTTAAGAGAAAATTACATCACAAAGTTAAATGAGAAAAGGGTTTTAATAAATCAAAACTAAATCTCTAGAGTTTGGAAAATGTTGTTGGGTGCAAAACTAATTAAAGTTGATAACTGAAGAATTTACCTCTACTACTATTGTATATTGTTCATTCGTTTCTTATAAAATTCTTGTATGTATAATATTTTTTGTAATTTATATATTTTTTTAGAATTACTGCTATGGATGTAAATGGTGATGACAGTGCAAATGCTGGTAGATGGGAAGTTGTAGAAGTTATACAAGACTTAAATAGTACTAGGAACATTCATTCAGATATCATTTGTGCAGAAGGACTAAAGTAAGAATAACAATAAACATAACATGCAGTTTCTAATTTTCTTCAATAATATTTTCAATATTAAATTAGTAAATTAATTATATTCAATTCTTAGGATTGTGTTTAAATTTTAGTCTAATAACATTATTTGATTCTTTTTTTTTATTTCGTGAAGGCTGTTTTATTTTTGTAATTTATTGTAATGATATGAAATGAACTGACATTTTTTTTTTTTGTATGAAACTATATATATAACTCTCATAATATTAAAATGACATTGAAAATTAAAAACAGAACAAAAGGGAGTAATAGTTTCAGATTGTGAATAATGGTCAGTGTTTTTATTTGATGAATAAATTAGTTTTATATTATGTGTAATTACATTTGTGCTGGTTTTTTGAAGGGGAAGGAGGAGGGAATCGTTGCTTTTAGGGCAATTTTTTAATTTCTTGCTATTAATTGAAATTGAAAAGTCAACATCATTGTCCCTTGAAAAATTTTTGAATGTTTTTTTTAAAAATATTTAAATTCTATATTTGAAATATTAATATTGTTTTATTAAAACAGAAAAATTATTCTTTCCAGTTCACAAGATAAAGTTAATCCAGATGATCCTCCTGCTATAACTGATGGTAATATTTGTAGTCAATATTGTGTTAAGTTTAGAATAACATTTAATACTGTGTAAAGAAATAATACTGCTTTATGCTTTAAAAAGTTATTGTATTATAATTTAAATAAACTTTTTGCTTAGTTAATTGATTTAAATTCAGCTGATAATATGAAGGTAAATAATCGAATTTGAATCAGAATAAACCATTTAGCTCAGCAAACTGATTAATTAGAACACTATTATGTTTTGCTTTTTAAAAAAAAAAAAGTATGTGTTTTGATTTGAATATGTTAGTTAAATTTATTTGTAATGAACTATTGCATAATATTTCAATACATATTATATTTCTGGTTAGCCACAGGTACAGTGACATATCGAGTAGTTCAATTAGCTTCTGATGGATCCAGAGATGATGGTCAGGGTACCCAAATAGTTACAACTTCTGCTGCTATAGTTGCAGGTGGTCAGCAAGTGACACAAGCAATCATTGCTAATCCTTTTAATGCTGCAAATGGTAGTGCAAGCCCAGGTGCAGAAGGTATAACACAACTCTCTTTATGTATTGCTATTCTTAATTTTCTCATCATTTTACAACGTTTTTCTGAATTTCACTTGGTGTGTGTGTGTCATCAAATTTTCGATCGTTAATTTAACCAACTTCCCATCAAGCTAGAGCTTTGAAATTTTGGGAATCGTTTGTATTCGCCTAACAATGCAATATTTAGACGTTTGTGACAAGTTTTAACTAATATTTCAATAATTTTAATAAGTCAAAATATTCTTTCCTCTCGGCGCTTTTAGGATTGAGGAAAAAATTTCTTTCCCCCTCTGGGAGCACCGGGCACTCCCCACACCGCATGAGGAATCGTAAACCTTTTGTACTCACAAAGGGGAGATACTATCTCCTCTTTACTATCTCCGAGATAGTAAGGGTTGCTGACTTTTAGTCAGTAATCATTTGTAAGAAAGAAAGTTTCCAATATTTGGCGCCATGTCTTATCACAATAATTTTTTCTGAATTCTGGCTCCCCTTCTTTTTTTTAATAGAATGACTCACAAACTTTCAAATGCATGTTTTGATTTTATGAGTATTATGAATTTTTTAATACTCTCACAAATGTCTCTTTTTAAGTAAAATTTAAAGTTAAAAATAAGTAACAGTTTTAATTAATATTTCAATATTTTTCTCTAATAAACTTTGCCACCATATAAAAACGTTGGTTTTTATATCGAATTATTTATATGTATAATTTAAAGGCGAAGGACCAAGTCTTGTAAAATTTTGAATAACAATTACTATTTTTTCTTTCTTTTGCTGTGTCAAAACCTTTTACTTATATCATCTCAATGTAATGAAATATTAATTTTAAAAATTTTGAATGAAATGTAATATATTAACTAAATTAGAGGTCAATAGCCTCTCTCTCCTTTTTTTAAAAAATATTTTTGTTTTACTGAAACACAATGATATCTAGAATATTAGGTTATAGAACTTTTTTGAAAATCAATATCTATTTTTTAAAGCTACATAAAATTTTGTTTTGACTGATTATACATTTTAGATGTGACTTTAGCAAAGAGATTGTCATATAGAAGAGTTATTGTTGCTGTAATATTAAACATAAAAGGCCTCTTAATTCCTTACATAGCAATTAAATTGAATGTTTAAAGTACCGTCTGAACCACTGATCTCAATATTGAACATGGTTTGAAATTTTGTTATGCATCTCTGTTAATTTGCTATGTTTTGCCATAGAAAATCATTTGTGCAGAATAAGCACAAAATTATTGGAAAAAAAATGTTGGTGATAAAAATTACTCTTATAGAAAGATTAAGGAGTTGCATTTGATGTTAATATCCTATTCTTCCAGATACATAGATTCTTTGTGTCATTTTATAATTTTTAGAAATTTCGGTGTGTATTATGTATTCAAAACTACTCTGAGCTTCTAGATTAGATTATTAACCTCATCCTTAAAAATTCCCCTCCTTAAATTCAGTTTTTTAATTACATTACTGATTAATTGTTTGCTATAAAGAGTTGCTATTTCTTCTCTTAGTGAAAAAAGCAACCATGACAACCTCTATTCTAAAACCTTAATTGTATTAAAAGCAAAAATGAATTAAAAGTTATTGTCTCATATCAGCTCTGTCATTTGATTTTCTGTACTGCAAAAATCAAAACTACAGAGACCAGAATATTATTTCTTGGAAGCAGAGCTTTGTTCGAAACTGCTGGGTCAGTTATGCTAGTAACTGAGTTGGTCCATGATGGCTTTCAGAATCATGTCTTTATGTGTATATTGGTTTTTAACATAACTTCAAGAAAATTTTATGGAAGCCTTAAGAACTAAGTTAATATGTTTTGATATCTATCAAACAAATTCTTTTGTTTAAATCTCACTTTGCATTGCTTTGAAGTACATATCAGAAATGTGGTTTCTTCTGGTTAGTCAAAAGTGGAGTTCAGAAAAGGTTGCTCTCAATCCTATCTTCTTAAACTTGTATGTTAGATATAATAGATGCTGTAATAATCTTAAGATTGTTAATGTCCATTTATGTTTGTTGCTTATACTGCAGTCATCTTGCTAAACAGTGAATAAATTTCCCTGCTACAGCTCTGGATCATTAAAAAAATCAAAGTGAATGCATTTAAAAACACTGTCTCTTCAGTAGACTGGTAGTTTACCAATTTCTCAAATTTTTGGTACTCTGGCTGCTCGCTATAAGTATCTTCTGTTAATAATATGTTAATTCTGGTTGAAAAATTAAGCTTTGCCCCCCCCCCCTTCCTCTAGCAATAAATTTAGCGCATCCTGCGTAGAATTTCTCAGAATTTTTTTCCTTAAGCATTCAATAAAAAGTGCCAACACATGTGTCTTGTTTCATTTGCTAATATCTATTTGTGCTCTTTCTAGAAGAAATAGCTTTCTAAATTCTTTTGAACTTTTAAGCATATGGGGGGGAAGGGATTTTTATAAATTTTTCCCAATATAATGATGCAAAGTAACTGATAATTACTCAAGGAACTTAAATTTTTTTTTGCCTTTATGAATAGATTGAAACAGATTTATCTAGATTCTTTTATTTATATAGTTGTGTATCTTTTATTATAATCACTTTAATTCTCCAATTTTAAGGTCCATTTTATGTAATGATGTCTCCTCAAGAAGTGTTACAAACTGGTCAAAGAACATTAGCTCCAAGAACACACCAGTTTAGTCCCAAACTGGAAGGCGGAAGAACGGCAAGAGATGAACGACGTCGAGCAACACACAATGAAGGTGAAATATTTTTTAATCTTTATTAGTGTATATTTATTTTTTTTGTAATCTAAATTTGTTTGATACGTATTAAAAATTTCAAATTTATGCTGGGGGGAACCAAATATCAAAAGTTAAGATGTTTCTGTCTTGCCCTTTTTTTAAATTTTTTTTGTTTATTTTATTATTATTTTGTATTGAGAATATAATTAGGTTGCAAGTGAAATGCTATTTTTTATTTTATAAGCATTCATATCTGGAAAATAAAAATGTATGAAAAACCTGTGTAATTAATTACTTACCTCAGGTAGAGCAATCCTAGTCTAGATGTTGAAAATTCTTTAAAATTTTTTTTTTTAATGTAAACATTCTTCAAGAGAACTTGAGCTATGTGTGTTGTTCTATCTGTTTAGCTCTGATATTTGTTGAATTGCCAAGAATTATTATATATATATAAGCTCTGCTTCAACGAATTAAATTGTTAAATTTATAAATTGAAAAATTAAATAAAAATAGTCATATATATATAAATGTTTATATAATACATGAAATCAAAATACATTTTAATCAATAATTAAATTAAATATAGGTACAAAACTTTTAAATTCATTATTCTTATTTAAAAATTGGAAAATTTTTCTTGCAATAAAATATTGTTCCTTTCTTTTCCTAATTATTTCAGTGCTAAGAGAGAAGTTTAAAAAATAAGTATAAAAATTTCCTAAATCTAAAATCCTAATATTCAATTAATACACTCCAAGCTATTTTTTGAAGCACCTGTATATTTACATGATAATTTTAATTCATATTATGCATATGTATTTTAAAAGAATTCAATTACTGTAAAACTCAAATGCCAATATTAAAATAAAACTCAATCATAGGAATAAATCTAATTATCTTAATTCAATTTTTATCTTTAAAGTGAATTTCAATATATTTCTTATAATAGTTGTTGTTCAAGTTAAAACAATGGTACATTTATATATTCCCTTCTATCAAACGGATTGCTTTCTAGTGTGACATACTGGATTGGAAATCTGAAAAAACTAACCTATTATATTTACATCTTTCTGAAAAAAAAAAACTAATTAGAAAATTGAATATTTGTTAATCCAGTTAGATTATACTGGAACAACTATTTTCTTTTATATGAAGGATTGTAGTAATTTTTTTTTTCATTCCCCCCCCCCCCATAGTTGAGAGGCGGAGAAGAGATAAAATAAATAATTGGATTGTAAAATTATCAAAAATAGTACCAGACTGCACATCTGATCACACAAAGCAAGGACAGGTGAGATATAGTTTAAATTACATTAGCTGTTTATTAAGCTATTACTGTAGTTGCTACTGTTTTAGAATTAATTTAAATTCAACATGTTTTATTTATTTATTGAGTTTAAAGTGCTAAAAGCAAGAAAAATATTAAAAATTACTATAACCATCCCTGAATTTACAAGGGTTGTTCAATAAGTCCTTAGATATTCCAAGATGGTTCTTATAGCATCAAAAATGGTTTGTTTGTAAGCATTGTGACTCGCTAGAGAGCTTTCTAATTCTCTGTTATTCGTGATCATGGCAACTAAAAAAATTTTTCGTTATACCTACAGTGAGATTATCTTCACCTTTTTTTGTAGAAAAGATTCACCAAAAGCAACCAAACTTTTTGATTTTTGCTTGATTTCCGATGCAAATTGAAGAATTCAGGTTATCTTCAATGGTGGCAATTCTGCACAAAATGTTGTAAAAACCTCAATGTGGCAGCAATTAAATCTTGATTTTGCAGCAGATCACTACCAAATCAAAATATAAATCAATGTCAAATTTGTTTTGCCTATGTTTAACAGATGGCAGCCCTCAATGATAATTACAATTTACCTTAATAATGCCATCTGTCTTCAAATACAAGGTACTTTTTGAACCACCCTTGAAGTTTAGTAATGATTAATAAAATGATATTCGAATTATTATTTTTTTAATTTCAAAGTTTTACTTTTTAATTATATTTCAAAGGAATTTTTATAATTGGAAATTAAATATGCTTTGAAATATATCACGGAATCTTAAAAAATGTTTATTCTAGATTTTGAGCATCTTGTGATTAGTAATCATTCTTTCGATTACTGAAAAATTTTTATTTGCTATTTATTGTTTTGATGCTATTCTTACTTAATCTAATCTGCTGAATTAATATCTTGTGATAAAGTTTCTTAATTGTAATTTATGATTTAAAAAGCTTTTTGGTAATTAATGTAAATTTTGATGTTTTTCATTAACATATGCAATCAAATCTTTAAACTTTAAAATCTAATTATTTAAATAAATTTGGTATTTTTAAAAAAATTTCAGTGTCATGCTAAATGTTATTCTGTGAGATGCATTTTAATCCTATAAAAGACCTGCACTATCAAGGAAGTTGAAGTAAAAGTATTGTATCATGAATCAAATTTTTAAAGAAAAATAAAATACTACTGAATCCCTTCTTCTTTTAAAGTGTGGGAAAATAGTTATGAAAGTTTACTGTATAACCATAAAGGTATACATGGTATTAATTTTAGATGTGAGAGACAACTTGTCCCTCAAAACTCAGAATAACTTCTGCAGAAAGTAAAATAATTTTTACAAAAGTAGTAGTCTTTAATGGAATTCTACATTCTGTACTCTGTGACTTCAATTAATACATGCGTATTAAAAACATTTAGCATGAACTGAAAATTTTATTTTATTGTGAGGAGGCAATTATTTTTCTGTATAATTTACAGTTTTATTCCCAAAGCAAGGGAGGAATCCTTGCAAAGGCTTGTGACTATATCACAGAGCTGAGGAACTCTTGTGCAAGGCTTCCTGATGTGTTAAAAGAGAATGAACGACTCAATCTTGATTTGGACGCACTTCGTCAACAATACGAAGAGTTAAAGAACGAAAACCAAGCCCTCCGAGCCCATCTCCAACAACAAGGCATTTCTGTTGGTACACATGCTAGCAGCTCTTAGTTCTGTAAACTTGACAAAAATGGTATGCATCAGATTTCTCATTTCTATTTGTTATAATAAATATTTAAGCTTCCTTTAAATATGGTTGTAACTTTCATTTTAATTGTAACTGGTAAAATGAAGATATAAAATTTCTAAATTTAATTTTTAAATTGTTGATATGTGCCTAGTCTGACATTTTGGATCAATAATCTTAAAATTAGTTTTAAAGTATGATTATCTTATATTGAAGCTAATTTATGTGAATACTCATTTAATATGTCTTATTCGTTTAGTATCGTAAAGGCACAGTAGTGTAGCTGCGAACTCGTGGTTGGCATTATTTTGTTGAGTTGCAGGTTTGTGTCCAGATGCTGTTAAAGACCTGCTATGTGGTTAGGCTGATGTTAGTTAAATATGCTGAGGCTTCAAATCATTGGCTATTTTGTTATCTGACCAGTATTGTAATTGGTTAACATTGCATGTGTTGTTCTGTAATATTTGACACTGATTTGAAAAATTGTAATTGAAATTAGAAAATTCCAACATTAATCTAAAACTTCAAAGAGAACAGCTGTTTTCTTCTTATTCTCATCATTGATTAAAAGTGTTTTGTCCATTTAATTAAATACAGGAAGAAAAGTTTTAGTAATCTGACTTGTTTGAATTTAAATGCTTAATTTGTTCTACTGTGCCTCTTTATTAAACTCATGATATTCCAATAATGCTGAAGAAAAGGTTTATCTTTTCAAGAACATGCCAAATATATTTGTTTTATTAATAAAGGTAATACTTTTTCATTCGTGTATGAAATTAGTTGAAATTTTTAGAACATAAAAGAAAATTTCATTTGTATTAGGGAACTTAAAAAATATTATGGAATGTTACATAGCAATAATTACCTCAAGTTAACGTATACTCTAAATAGTGTTGCAAATATATTTATTGCAAATAATGTTATCCTCTTTTATTTCAGGCTTTATTATCAAACAGAGTAAAAATAATTGCTTTGTTTTACTGCACTTCAACCAAAAGCAAGACCAAAGAAGCCATCACAAGTGCGATTTTTCAATCGTGATACACATTATATAAGAATTTTAAAAGTGCAGTATGTGTATTTATAATTATGGAGTCCAAGTACAAGGTGAAGCAGACAGATCCTGCTCTTGTGTGCGAGATCTTTACAAAATTTCAATGTTGCTTTTTAAAAAAAAAAAAACAAGCATTTTCTTTTTTGCACATGTTGATAAAAAGTCACTTTTCCATTTGTAGAAACTGTATATACTGTTGTAGAACATATATTCTAAAGACTGTTTAAATGAAGTTATCTGATTTGTAAAAAGTTAAAAAGAAAAGAGGGACTTGTTAGATTTATATTTGTTTTATTCTTTTCTAAGTCACGAGAAAAAAAGAGACACAAAGTTCTATTTGTGTATTTTTGAAATAAAATACTATTATCTTCAGTAAATAAATTTAACTTCATTAAAATAACCATTTATTTTTGAGGAAATTAAATTTATATATATATATATATATAATAAACTACCAAAAAATTACGTTAAGAATTACAGCCAGCAATTTATAATGCAACTGTTTTCTTTCTTAATGTAAGTTTGTAAAAGTTATTGTAATTATTTCTAGTAATATATTTACTTCATTATTTGAATAATAATATAATTTATTTTTAACTTGACTGATATTTACCTTTAAATTTACTTATCCCCACAGTATGAAAATATTTCATGCATTTTATGGTTTTCTTGTGCATGTAAAGGATCACTTTACTTTCAGTTACTGATAATGAAATCGAATTTCTATTGTTTCATTCTTTAAAATAAAAACTTTTTGCATTTAAGCATGAAAGGAAAGTGGTATAAGTTATTGTATTTTGAAAAAATTCCTCTCTATGAAAATTTTCAGTTTTTAGTCAACATATCTAATTGTAAAGTTTGAATAACTTCATTGTAACATTTGAAATTCTCAGGCATATAAGATAAATTCATATGTCATAGAGCATTTTAAATACTTATCTTGAATGCAGATTATTGGTCCAATAGATAGTTGTTAAGATTCACCTTTCAGAGCTATATCTTGAAAGGAAATATTTTTTCAGTGCCTTTAAATAATCCACCCTTATTGCCAAGGAGAAAAAATTATAATTAGTTACAATCAAGTATATTTTGATGTCTGTATTATGATAGAAATTCAGAACTTTTCTGTTTTGTGTAAAATATTTGATCATTTCTTTGTTAAGTATGCAGTGTTTTGTGCAAAAGTTGTAATTTTTATATATAAATATTAGATATTCTAAAAATGCTTCAGTAAATTTTCAATTTCTGAGAGAAAGTTTTTTGAAAGGTATTATTGTATGAATATTTATTACACATTTTTTTTAAAATCATTTTTACACATATTCTAATAATTAGAAATTGTATTCCAATTATCCTTTTGTATTTATTATTTTCGAAAATTTAAATGTTTAATAATTTAGTATAATTTTATGTGAAAGAGTAAAGTACTCATTTTGTTATATTTGCTTTTTACACATGTGCTTCTATGGATTCACATGTGCTTTGAACTCAGTTTAAATTCCGGATCTGTTTCATATTCTGCAATTTGGATTTGTATATTCTCTATAGTTATAAAAGCGTTTATTTTTACTGTGCATATCTGAGTTGCACTTTAATCTACAAAAATTAACTAATAGCTTTGAAATAGCTTATCTGAATTTTGTATAAAAGAAAAGTTACATATTCTTCATTGACTTGTAATCTAGGAAAGTACTGCTTTGTAAATCATGTAAAAACAAAAAATTTGTACAAAGTTACTGATAAAAAATTCTTTGCAGAGTTTTATTCACAAAATTGAAAAAATAAAAATTATTGCTGTATTTGTTTAGTGGTTTTCATATGTATTAAAGCTATACTAAAAGTTTTGTATTCTTGTATATCAAGCAAGTCGTAGTAACTGCCAAAAATTGATCATTTGGATAAAACAAATTACTATTTGTGATAAAAATAAAACTGGTGTGTGTAATACTTTTTAAAAGTTATGTTCCCCATTACTTTGAAAGTTAAATATTTTCAGTAGTATCACTTATGTAAGAGTTTGAGATTCTGTTATTAATGTTCCATCCCCAGACTTTGTTTGGCATAGCATAGCCATATCTGGCTTTTGTGCCAATAAACTTTACATTCACTTGCTCCATCCCCAGACTTATTCTCAACTTTTCAGATTTTTATTTTCTGAATTTTTTACATTAAAAACAGTCTATTCACTATTTGAATAAATGCTACTAAGATTTAATTAACTTATTATGTATAATAAAATAGTGGATATTTTAAACTGTATTAACTGTGTATTATTTTAAGTACATTTTTAAAAAATACTCAGTGTTTTTATTAAAATATCACTTTCAGACAGAATATTAACCTTGAAGATACATGAACTCCTAGGAGATGGGAGGAAGGCATATTTTTATTGGAATTTGTATTCTTATGAAGTGGGAAGATAATTGACATTAATCACAAATTAGGAAGTTTTCATGAAAAAGCATCTATTGGAACACTCATCTTGTGCTAACCCCACTGTTACTCACTCTTGGAACACTTGATGAAGTAGAACTGTACAATTATAGTATATAATTTGAAGTCTCATTTAATCCCAAAGCAATTTTAACTTCCATGCACACAAATTAGAATTGAATATGAATTTATTTCACATTAATTTGTTAATATATCTTTAAGAGAACAGCATCCTACTCAGTATGTGATTGAAAATCCTTGAAGAAAATGCATTGGTAAAAATTTTCTTTCAATCACAGTGGAGAAATGGCAAAGAAAGTTTTGGACTTTCTAGACAAAGAGAATATTGTACCTAACATTAACAATTTACATAATAGGATTTTATGAAAATATTCAAAATTTAATAAAACAAGACAGTTTACTTTTGCAGAAATGGTTACTGCATTTACTGGGAAATAAAAGGAGAAAGGTTTCAGAGATTTTGTTCCTTCAACTTGGATAAAAATTGAAAGAATTACAATTGGTGAAATAAAATTGGACGGCCTGTACGCATTGCTATTATTTATAAATTTATTGGGATTTGATAGCTAATACAGTATCAATATACATAAAGGCCTGTTGAATATTGATTGTCTACTAGTACTACATAGCACTTAGAAGCAACACAGGCTATTAATGATGAACCCAATAGTTTTCAGCCATATTTAAGAGATGACACCTGAGCTGATACCCCATCCTCCAAAATTAATATCAAACAACATGAGGACTTAGAGCCCAAAAGGATTTAGCTTGCATGCATTGTGACAAGTCTTGAGTGGAATCAGGTTTACACAGAAACAATGCTGGCCATAAGCTTGTGACCAAGACCACTCAACAGCTGTGAGAGCTATTGTGAAAAAAAGTATGGTTTCTTTAGGTAAAAATGTGAGCAATTTTAAATATTTTTACTATTGAATTAAGTTTTAAAAAAATAACTTAATCTACTGCCAAATAAAATGTAGTTTAAGGGGTCACAGTACCCTATGAGCAAAATAATTTTTTTTTTAGATATTTATTAGAAAATGTGCCATATTTGAACACGTACAAAATACACATTTCAGAAGAAAAACTTGATTTGTAAAAAAAAATTTATAATTTTTCAATATTTTGAATTTCCTTTTTTCACAAATTTTAATATTTTTTTTCTCATTCTTAGATGTATTTCTCACAATTTTGTATATGAATTTGATTGTACTTAGGTTATTTATATATATACTTCTCTCTGACACAAATGAAAAATAACAACAACAAAAAAACCCAACTATATCTTAATTTTGGAGATTTTTTAAAAAAATAACTATCAATCTAAATGCACAGAATCGTTAAATGTTATTAAACAACTAGAAAAATTTCAAAGCTTTATATTGATTACAAAAAAAAAGCCTTAGTATCTTAAGTACATGACCATCATGAAAAATAAAAAGCAGTTGAAAATCTATTCTAAATTATATATTAGAAAGAAAATAGTTAGAATGAAATGGTATGAAAGATTATATGTATCAAATGCATTAGCAATTTGTCACTGGATGTACAAAGCATACATTTAAGTTAATATCTTTCCTTCTAATTTTAATTTGAAATATTGTTAGAAGGTACCAGGATGGTATGTTATGCCCTCTTTTTCAATAAGCTAGGTATTTTGTTTCTTTTTCACTAATGCATTTTTCTTTTTTTTTTGAGAGAGAGAGAGATTGTAAAAACTGTCAGTTTTTTTTTTTTTTTTTCTTTGGTAAATCCTATAATGATCCCTTCAAACAACTATGTTGGATAGTTTATTTAAAAGAAGCCAATTTTCTGTTTGAAAATTTTCTAAAGATTTTTTGTTCCAACATTGAATTCACATACTGCAATAGCATTTTGAAAATAATGTGCAAGTTTTTAAATTGTTCTTCCTTTAAAATGCCACAGGATTTCCCTCCCAAAGAAATACCTCTAGTCCACCATGCCTTTATAGTTTTTCATAAAAATTTCCTAAGTGTTTTGCTAACATGATTTATGCATTCTTTTTTAATTTTAAGCTTGGAACCATAAACTTCCTTTGAATTCAAATATTGGTATATTTTTGCATCACTATCTGACAACAGTGTCATGTATCAAAAACCAATGTCCTCAGATCTTTAACATAATTTCAAAGCAGCTTCTTATCCCACAACACAAGAGGATCCTAAGTGATTAACAGAACATGAGAACAAATGACCCTCATACCACTTTATATTCAGCTGAATTTTCTCCAAGACAGATACTGCATATTTGCATTCGATGCAGTGTTTTGACATTACAAATCATGCAAAAATGTCAATCACACAACCAACACCTATTTGTGATGAATGTCCTCAAGTCAATCAAGTTCCATCAGAAGTAACATATTTCAGTAATAATATCATTACTTTGATATGCATTTTTCACTTGACTTTGAATATCATCCAAGCCATTTTATGTAGATTTAGCCAATTACTTTTTCTAATACAAACTGAATGTTCTACTTGAGGGCAGATCCATATTCATCAGCAAACAGAATTTTTCAATGGCTAATTAACCTTTTCTAATATTCAAGAATGACTGAACCAAGTGCATGATTAATTCAAATTCTCTCATTACCTTATCTGTTACAAATTCGTCTGGATGTAAAATTGCTAGACTTAATTCACATAAAAGAAAAACAACAGATATTTTTCTAGAAAATCAAAGTTTTCCACACATTATATGTAATGAAAATGATTTGCAAATATTATACAGTAAATTTTTCAAAAATCCTTTTATAAAATGCATATCTATTTTAAAATACTTAGGGATTTCAGAATCTTCAACTTAGTTAATAACCTTGTCATAGTAGCAGTCCTCTAAATTTTCGCATTTCATACTTTGATTTTATAATTCTGATGAAGTAGATGCTATCTCAGATTCTTTACTTCAAACTATCAGCAAACCATTGCTTTTCAGCTTACCAGCAGGACTGATATGTTTTTTTCGTGGCATGATAAATAAAATAAGCACTTAATATATCAAAAAATATTTGAAAAATTTCTTGCAATAATTAATTGATTGCCCTTGAAAAACGTCGTTTGTTTACACTTATAAATTATCTTAGAATATGAAGAAAACATTAAGCACAATGCTGTAACATTTATCTCTCATGAATAAAATCAAATGAATTAATTTGCTTCTAGTTAAATTATCAAGCTTTAGAATTGCGTACAAAATAAAAATATTAATTGACACTGTTTAGGCTTCCATGATAGAATGCAGACATCCTGTGTTCTGTTTTTCATTTCGACAAGCAGTTAAAATAATTATATAATCTACTAAATAATGTAGCTAGAGCTACAAAATTTTGCATTCATTTTAAGAATTCTCACACATTTAAAATTAGACAAAAAATCGATGGTTTGGTTATTTTTTGAGTACTGTGTCCCTTAAAACAGTTGTTTGGATACTGTTAACATTTTTGCTTTTGGAAAATTGATGAACCATAACAAGACAGCTCTTCACTGTTTTTCAGATAGCTAAATCATAAGCCAACAGAATTCTCAAACAGATATGAGAAATAAATTTTTGCTATTACTTTCATAATGCTATGAATGTGTGCTATTTTAAAACTACAGTGAAGGACTTCAGGTCTGACATAATGAGAAGCATTTGGAATTTCCGTAACATCTTGACTATAATACACACGTGTATAATATGCATGCTTGATTTGGAACTAAATTTTCAGAACAAATTAAAATTTGAATATAACATGCACACATAACTTTTCAATATTTTATTTAAAAATTCCACAAGTATTTACTAGCATAATAGAAATTTTTAATAAAAAGAAACAAAAACACATCAAATTCGATAGAAAAACTTAAATTTTAACACAAAACAAAATACTGTCATATTATCAAACAAAATCACTTTCACTAGAACACTTCTAATCTATTGTTGTTGTGTTCCAAGTCATAATTATTGGTGTCATTGTAATATATATCGCCATCCTCATCCGATAACATGTTTATCGTTTACAAACCTTTTTTTTTTTAAAAAAAAATTTGACACGAGTACAATACGCACCCTCATTTTTATGGACCAAAATATGGAAAAAAAAGTGTGTATTACAGTCAAGATTTTACAGAAGTAATAGGAATCTCTGTTTGAAAGATATGCCAACCCCATTGCATGTAACTGCTGTACTTGCCCTGGCCACAGTGCCCTTTTGGTCATGATCACGAAATTGCCGCTGGCTTTGTTTCCATTGAGCAGTGGATTTGAATCCTGATGCCATTTAAAACTTATCATGTAGTGGGGCTGATGTGCTTTTAATCTGTTGAGGCTCCATTGATGTGGTGTTGAAGTTTAGAGAGGGAGGTGCCATAATCTCGTGACTGAGGTTCAAAATTACGTGGCCTTTATATTGCTTTTAAGCGCAACATTAGAGAAATAAAAAATTTAAAAAAACTACACTTTTCCCAACAGAGGATGCAGATAAATTAACAAGTTCATAACCCTTATACGCTTTGTTCTATGCTATTGCAAAATAACTGTGACCCTGAAATTTGATTCTACAACTCCCAGGAGTGTTTAAAATTCATGAGTTTATAAGAGTTAAAAGTAAGTTTTAAAAAAAGTTAAAAAATACAGATATGAATATGTATTGTATAATTCAGATTAAAATAATATATATTTTTTTAATGATATACAACAGTGAAGGTAAAAATTTTAATCAGAAAAAAGTTATATAGTTTTATGAACTAAGCACTAGAAACTTTCAAGATGGTGGGTGAGGGGAGTTAAGCTGACCATTTAGAGAATAGCAGTCAAGATTCAGTTTCTCTAAAAGTTTAGTGAGAGAATTTTCACTCTAATCCAGTGTTAGCTGAGAGTATGAAGTTTTATTAGCTGACTGGAAAGTTCCTTATCAGCATAAAGCTAGACTTTTTTTTTATTACGGAGGTATACTGGAGCTGACCACAGTAGTGAACAGAAGATGAGTACTGACCACAGGCATCAGAATCATGAATACAGAACTGGTTACTTTGTAAAGCAGATGCTTGTGTAAGTTTTTCTAGCATATGAATTTTTTTAATAACTACGCCAGATTTTCATGGCTTGAGTAACTGTTAACCACAGATGTGAAAACTTGGTAATTATATACTTTAAATATTTTTTCTTCTTCCTTTCCTATGGTGAAGACATGTAAAAATAAGTGTGTTTACCTTTTGAACTACATCAGGGTTAAGCTCACACATGTTTAAGACATAATAATATAAAAATGATAACATATGTCCAAGAATCTCCTCAATTACCTGTTATGAAATTTTAAAAATAACAACAAACATTTTTTATATGGTTAAAATTCTTACACCATACATGGAATTTTATTAGAAATATTTTTAGTCCGTGTAAAATTTTGTACATAAAAAAATCATTATCAACCTATTCTTTTAAGACAAAGGATTTTCAGTCATCAGAAATCCATTTTCATATAGTTGTTTAGCAAATTCCATCTATAAGAAGGAGAAAAAAAATTGCCATTAGTATCTTGGAAAGAAATATAAATAAACTGGTATATACATACGATTTTCCTCAATTTATAATTTCCACGAAGCAAAAAAATAATTGCTATTAAATAATTGTTTTTACTGTCGAAATAATATTTGGAAATAATCATAAATTCATAGAAAAAATCCACAATGTTTTAAATGGAGAAAAAAAAAGGTATACTAAATATATTAAATGTACCAGGTAACAATTACTTGGCTAAGGCTATTAAAAGTGGTGTTTTTTACACTCTTTAGAAAATGTTTAAACACAAAATATTTGTTATAGAATTACAGTATGGTGATTAATGAATTAAAAATCAAATCTAAGATGTCTTTCAATTAAATTTTTAAAAATCTTGTTATATTTGTTTAATTATCTCTTCTTAAGAACTCTAAATATAAGGATATTTACTGAGCTCTGAATGGTAAATTAAAAAAGAAACTTCACTGTATTAAATAGACATTCATAAATATGCTTTAAGCATATTGTAACATTTACCACTACAGTTTTCATTCAGTACATTCCACATCAAACAATCGATAATTTTATGAGCATCTAGACCATGCAGAGGCCTTCAAGCTCAAATCTGTACTGCAATGGTTGCCTTGCATTGTTGGAGCTATGTCATTCTGATGAAAGTTCTTATTGGGGAGAAAAGTGAAGCTTGATTCCTATACATAGTGAGGTGGTAAAGGAAAGGAACTGATCCTGGGAGAATCTGAAGTATATCTTGAGATGAAAGCCATATGCAAGAGCTTGACTTTCAATTAGTGAACAGGAACTGACTAAAATAGCTAGCCAAATTGGTCACTAAAAAGTCTTAAAATTAGGTAGGAGTGATAATTGCAGTGCAGAGTTCATTAGCTGACAAATAATAATAAAATTTAAGTATTAAGATATTGAGAAAAAATAAATTAGAAGTGGGGAAGTAAGAACTAAAATTAAAGAGCTTTTGGAAAAACAGAAGTTTGGGGAGAGGGGTTATAAGCATCATGCATCATATCAAGGCCTTTTAATTTTAGGATTGATTTGGTAGTTTTTTTTAGCTCAGCATATTATTGTAGTTTGGTTCTAGAGGAGAGTCAATTAATTTGTGGGAGAGTTTTTGGATGTTTACAAAATGTAGAAATTTTTAGAACTTTTCTGATCACAGAATTTCTGGAATACCATTTTGCTTTAGAGATCTTTCTGAGAATAGAGTTTTGAGAAACTTCAAGAATACTAATATTTGATTTAAATGAGTAACTGCACACTGGGCACCCATTAGTAAAAATTGGATTCAATAATGGAGGTGTACAAAAACCCTTTATTTCAAGTGTCATCTTTGAGTCCTGGAAAATTAAGGGGTATATTTTTAGTGTGAGTTTCCAAAATTCCTGCATATTGTAGTGATATGTTCTTTTTCCAAATTAATTTGCTGACAAGAAATAATTCTAAATATTTAGAGGGAGTTTGACCACAGGATCGGAGTGTAATATTATTAGGTTCTTTTTTTTCTTTTCAGTAAGCATTAATTTTGATTTTATCAAAGTAATTTTCTAATAATTCCATGAGTTTGTTACAAGCAAGAGTGACAGTTTTAAGATTTTTAAACCTGGCAAACACAGCTGTATCATTAACATACATTAGTGTAGTTACATTGTTAGTTATTAGTTTAGTAACATTACATTGAGGCCCATCATTGATGAAAATATAGTAAAAATATGGCCCTAATAAATTAACTTGGACTTATGCCTCTTGTTTTTCTATGGGTGGAAAGTGTTTTGTTAAGTCTGCGAGATAATAGTAAATGAGAATGAGAGGGGGGAAAGAGGAATTGATTATAAGTTTGTAAAAGAGGTTGTCATTCCAGACTCTATTAAAAGCTTTCTGAATGTCTAGAGAGACAGAACCTATATAAAGATTCTATAGAAAACCTGAGGTGATTATTTCAGTAACATTTAAGACAAATTGTGGAAAGTTTTTTTAGTGAATACATATTCACTGAGAGATATACAGTTAGTGTTGTTAACAAGAGTTTTTAATCTATAAAGAGAAACAAATTCCGTGAATTAGCTAGAAAAAAAAACAAAGAAATAGGTCTATAACTCTCAGGTAGATGGGAATTTTTTGTTTAAGTATTGTAAAGTTTTACATTGAGAGGGAAAATGTTTAAGGGAGATAATTTCGTTAATGAGGAAAGTGAAAATGAAAATAATTTTGATAAGGTGCTCATAATTCTGACAAGACCAGGAGACATTATTTTTCATGTTTTCAACGTAATTTTGTATTTCATCAGGCATTGCTGGTTCAATAAGGAAAGTGTTCTGACTATTAGTGAAAAAGTTAAATGTTTCTGTGATAAAGTTGTTAATTTTTTTTAACTGGTCATTTGTTTTCTTTAAAATTATCCTCTAAAGTACTTGCCAACAGTTTGGAAATTTGTGTATCTGAAACAACTATGCCCACAGAGGTATTTAGAGGGAGAGAATACTTTACCACCTTTCTTTTTTTCAAAAAATAATTTAAATCTCTGCCATAGAGAATTATCTTAATTATGTAATGCTTTAAGTTATCAATTACAGTTATCTTAGGGAATTTTTTTAATTTCTTTTTTCTTGGGGTCTATTATATTCTATTTTAATGGCAAGAGATTTTGAAATTGCTTTCTAAATCTATTTTTAATTTTCATTAGGTTTTTAATACAGGGTGGGGCAAATATAGCATTATCAGATTGAATTTGGGTTGGTTAAGGTCCATTTATAAGCAAAGATTAGTGATTGTTTCAAATTCATTTTGGTTACTGATTTGTGTAAAATTTCTTAAATTAATATTTTGGTTAATTGCCTGTTGGAATTTTAGACAATTTGTATGAATTGTTCATGTGTTAATTTTGCAAGTGGTGTTGAATGTGAATTCTAATAAAATTTGATTGTGGTTAGAGGAGATATAACTTAGTGAATTAATTTTATAGGGATAATAGAATTCTTTAATGAGGACAAAATCTATTGTATAGGAGAATAATGTGGATGTTATTGGTATAAATATCAAGTTGAGTTCCTCTGGTAGAACTGTGAATACAGTTCCAATTTTCAAGATGGGTGTCAAAAATCACTAAAAATAATATAATTATTATTTGTTTCAAATAGGCATATTAGGTCAAGGATGAAAAGAGCAGGTTGAGATTGCAAAGTAATGTAAATTGAAACAATAGAAATAGGATCAATGGTTTGGGGAAGGAGGTAAGTATAAGTGAGGGGGTAAGTAAAAAAAAAAAAACCTCATGGATTGTTTTGTAATTTTGTTATTGCACTGAGCAAGTCAAGACCATGCAAATATTGAAAACAGCTCGTGTAACAGAGCACAACTGTTACTAGGACATGTAGGATAGGTGGCATAGGCAGATGAGGCACTAGCAAACTCTTAATTATGATCATGGTGCCACCAGATTCTATTTCCTGATTAATTCTGTCGCCTACCTCAATAAGAAATGTAGTTTGCTTAAAAGACACTTTTGGGTTTAAGGTTGGTTTCTTGAATTAAAATAATACTTGGGGAATGCTTTCATTACAAATTCTCACAGCTCAATAAAGCAAGATAGAACTTGTTTGCATCCCAAGAACACTAACCGAGGTCAAGTAAATTAAAATTCAAGTTAAAATTTCATTTTCTTCATCCATAAGTGATTCCACTTAGGGATAAATTTTACTTACCCTGCCTTTTGCAGCCTTAATTTTGGGGAAATGAATTAATAACCCAAGTAATTTTATTAAAAATGTCTTCCAAATTTAAGAGGAGCTCTTGTGCTCAATCAATATTTGTTGAGTTACTTTTGAAAAATTTTGTGTTTGGTTTAATTTGGAAATAATTTTCTACATGATAATTTCTGGACTCAATTTGGTTAGAGGTTTCAAAATTGTTGTGTTGAGCATCACTGAGCAGCATTTGCATAAAAGACATTTTCTCTTACTTGACTTTGATTGAAATTTTTGTTTCTACTGCTTTTAGAGTAAATTCATTTTTTGGGTTTGGGGTATGCTTGACATCCACTATATGAGGCAGAGTGTGCCTTCAACTCGCAATTGATGCATATGATGAGTTTGATTTTATGCTTGATTTGACAGTCTTTTGTGTGATGTGCATTACCATACTTCAAACAAAGAGGTGCTATGTGACAGTTATCAACATAATGATAAAAGTAGTTATACTAGTAGCACTGAATGATTCCCGTGCTACTGTACCCTTCCACTCTGACAGATATGAGGTAAGATTGTGGACATGATATATTTGTACATCGTGATAATTACTTGGAGTTACCATGAAAATAAGTAATAGAACTTGGTGTGTGTTAATAAGCTGCACTACTTTTTTAAGTGTGAATCCTATTTTGCAGAACTCTTTATCAATAATGTCAACATTTGTATGTCTTGGAAACCCCTTGATCACTGTTGCAGCATGAAAGGAATCAAGTATCAATACTCAATTGTAACTATAATGCCAGTCACCTTTAAGTTTCTTATGTGTTGTTTTTACTTATAGCTGAGTGGCAACAGCCAGGATTCTAACAGTTTTGACTGTGGTTTATTTACTTTCGATTTTCGAGATGCTCTTGCCTTGTTAGCATTGCTAAGATAAAGCTGACATTGAAACTTGTTAAATAATAAAGAATTTTATTATAACCTTGTGTTACATTCATCTGGAGAACTTGTAGTTCATTTGAGTGACTCATTTTAGTATAAAAGGCATCCATATATTTAATTTGACTTTGTTATTAACAATCACAATTTTGATCAGGAAGGTCTGATGATATTGTATTCACATGAAGAGTTTTGAATTAAATAGTTTATGAGCTCTTGATATTCTTATGGCATATCAACATATAATTTTATGTACTCTCCAGAAAGTTGAATGTAAATATTTTTTATGACTTCAGTGATACTTTTTAACTGGTCTCCATAGTTGGTTATGATTTTGAGCATTATGGGTGGAGGAAGTTGCTTGTTAGGCAGAATGATGTCCTTGTCATTTACATTTTCCTTAGATCATTATCTCCATCGGGTTCAGTTGAGTTTTGCGATTCAAAAACCTCATTGTAAGAGATTGAAATCTATTGGTTGTAGTCATTCAGGGATAAGCTTTCAAATGAAATGCCAGCAGCTAGTTTGAGCTGCTCTTGCTCCGTATACGTATTCATGATAGGGAAAAGAACATGAGATGCCAAGGCATCAGTGAATGATGCAATATAAGTACTGCAGCATCGAAGAGACAGGGAGGAGGAAGGAACCAATTAGAATTCTGAGTAGGAGGAGTGCACAGTGGTCTCGAAAAGGCAGAAGAGTGTAAAGAGATGTTAACCTAGAGCTACTAGATAATTCTGTATCTATCTATAATGGAACTTGATTCCATGTCTAGGTCGATAATCGTGAAATCAAAAGAAATTGATAAAGTTTCTCCTCAGCTATAATAGCACCGAAAAGTGCTGCTGGATCACAACTATTGCTTAGTACATTCAGCATTTAAAAATTATTTCTAAAATAACATCTGACCAAGTTGGTATAGTAATGAACCCCAATCATAATAATGAAGCCCTTTCCTGACATCATTGTTTTCTCCATAATCTAAACCTCAATCTTTCCATTCAGCATCGATACAAATTATTTTCTTAATTTTGGAATTTAGGCAATTTCTCTTTACCAATATATTTATCATATTTCTCAATTGATTTCTTTTTTAAAACCATTGTCTGCTATCCTACGGATAAGTAAAACTGCATGTTTTGTCAATATGACACTGGTAAACTTTTTTAGATGGTTTAAGTTTTGTATATAACTGTAATACACTGCATAAAAAAAGTAGGTATACTTAAATTTTTTGTATAAAAATATTCATATTTATTTTTTTCGACGAAATTTTTGTCAGAAACATAAAATAAAATCAGAAAAAAGAAATAATAAAAAAATTTAAATTTAATATAAAACCAACATATTGTTAATAAAATTATAATTTTTTTTTTCTAGCTGAAGAGTATAAAAGAAGTAGGATACTTTGCTCTTTCTAAATATATATATAAAATTAGCCTGATGGTTTCCCCCATTATCTTTCATAACTTCAAATGCCTGATTGACATAGAATCATGCAAATCATGAATTCTGTTTGGCATAGATTGTCCCAAACATGATCAAGAGTATTCTAAAGATCTTATATAGTTATATTGTTTTCCACCATCATATACTCATCGTACCATTAATGTCCAGGTGTTTTCTATGGTATAAGATCAGTGCTTTTAACCAACCGTGGCAAAACTTGAGTGGTATGAATGGATATCCAATCTCATTAAATATGTCCATTCATTTTTGCCAATATTTGTATCATTAGGTAGAATTTCATATTCCATTAATATCGTCCTTAACCAGCAGCTATAACACTAGACCATCAAACTTCCTCCTTCCTATAGTATAGTAGATTATAGTTCTCCTTTGCCGTTAAAATGGTGTCAATAATATTGGTAATTATCAGGGTCATCAAAACTTAACTTTTTTCATCTGAGAAAATAACAGCAGACAACTCATTTATCCAAGACATATGATCTTTAGCCTAAAGTAGTTGGTTATCTATGTAAATTCCTTTTTTTTTTTTTTTAGAAATCTATAAACTTTTAGACTTCATATATAAACAGTTTGCCTTGACTTGTATGTCAGTTTGGCATGTGTTCTGACTTTAAAAACTGTTAAGACTTTTTTCCCACAGCTACTGACAAATTAATGTTTCCTCACAAGCAGAGTTTTTTGTCCTCCTGGTCTTCTTATTCTGTTATAAAGTATTCGGGTTCCTCAAAAAACTTAAAATTGCATTGTGACCAATGTTAAGCTTACAGATAATGTCTTTGATAGTTCATTTTCCATAGGCTACAGCTTAGCCTTTTTTGAAATTCTAATAAAAGTACTCCCCATAGGCATTATAATGAAAAAATGTTTTATAAAAAAATGATATACATATATTTTTTTCTAAATGAAATCAACAAAATATTTACTTCAAAATTCACAAATATATCCAATAAATTAAATTTTTGTATGAAACCTTCCACTTTTTTTCACAGTCAGAAATTCGTATATACTTGTTTTCACATTGAATAAAGTGGTAGGTAATTAATATTAGTCTCAAATGGAAAGAAAAAGAAAAAAAACTTTAAAGAACCAACAATAACTCCAAAACAAACTAAAGTTTTAACTAAAAAAAGAGTGTTCAAATTTTCAAGAAGTGTTCTATTTTTTTTTTAAGCAGAGTACTCCCTCTAGTAATGTTTAGAACTAACTTTTTCTTTAGCTAGATAAAATTATCATCACCTTATTACACCATTATTTTATTCAACAGTATAAATGTTACTACAGCTTGCTTACAAAAGTAAAGTTTAATTTGGGACCCTGGTATATCAGATTCAAATCCATATCTTAAATTTGAACTAATTTCGAACAATCCAATTCCTTTTATTATCACCAGATTGTGGTTATGAGTGATACAAAGATCGATTCCATGCTCCTGCAAATTGTATGAGTCACAATGTACCACTTGCAGGTGGTAGTTTCACTGTTATGTAAAACAGTTTCTATGTTGCAGGAAAATTTTACTATCAAAACTATTTACTATTTTACTAGTACAAAAATTTGATAATTTTTTTGTAGTTTTTTTTATTACAAATTTATAAAAAAAAGCAGTCAATAATATGGATGTTTCACCCAAACTCAAAATAGCATCTGTTTTGAATGATGTGAAAAAATTATTTTGATTTATATAACTAAATAGTTTGATAAAAATAATCACAATAAATGATTAAAAATAATCACATTTTTAATCGTTCTTACCTTAGTTTCAGAATTTTCATGAGGTAAATCTATAATCTTCACAAAATTAGGATGACTTTTAAAAAGAGCATTGATTGCAGGAACCACATCTAAATCTACATCAACAAAAAGAGGTTCTCCTTCTTTGTAATTTTTATTGTTTGCCAGTGTATAAAATAATCGAATATTTTTTTCATCCATTACTAACCTAGAAAAATAATATACATAAAATTATCAAAGCTATATAAAGTAACTTAAGATGTGACTGTAATACACGAATTGCAATTGAAAATTAAAATTTTTCATCATTATCTACTAAATATTTATTTCCATCTCAATTGCTTTTAACTGAATGAAGAAGAAAAAAATACAGGACATTTTGATTCAAAGTTTAATGAATTACTTTATACATCGGAATCAAAATAAGTACCTTATCATTGAAAAGCATATTGCACATCAATAAATTTCCAGTTTTAAATGAGAAAAAAAAAAAAACATTTATCAACTATTTTGATGTAATGTTCTTTACAGAGCTAAAGCTAATACAGACTGGACCTATTTCTTGGAAGTAGAGATTCAGTATTACAATGTTAGAGATTTAAACATTTTCAACACCTCTATTAAAAAAAAAAAAAAAAAAAAAGCACTCTTGCTATGTGAAGCTAGCTAATCATATACTTCATGTTTATTATGCTTTTGCAGCCAGTAATACAATCTCAACTTGTATAACATAACTTCTCTTTTCTAAAACAAAACAGCTAGTAATATGAAAGAATTTCACATTTTTATATTATGAGAAAAAAAATTGTAAACATATCCATATAATAAAAAATTCTGGAAAGTAGAAAGTAGATTTAAATTTCAAAATGCATACATAAAATTCTTAAATTACCTAAATGCTCTTTTTCTTATTAGACGAATTTTTGTATGAAGGGTAAGATCTGCAGCTGCAATGACCTGTCCATTTACAAAACGTGTTCCCCTGCCATGAATGCTACAAGCCTTTTCTTCTAAAAGTTGAAATAATAATTAAAGTTTCATAAGTCAAAGCCAATATTATTAATTTTCTATAAGAATTATTATGATGTACTAATTTAACATTAAATCTGGAATAAAAATACCACAAAATATTTCGAAAATAAATATTAAATTAAAATACTACCCAGCAACTTTATTTCCTCATTATTAACACAGTTTCATAGAAATCGTAGCACTTTTCAGCTATTTTCACAGAGATTTATAATGTAACAATGAATTATTCATATTCGCTTATTAACTATCTTTGAGACTCTTTATTATTTAAATTATGACCCAATCAAATGAACACGATCCAGACAAACTAGTTAAATTAAAGAAGTGTAACAAAATGAATGTGAAAAATGGATATACAAGCTATGACAAATTAGTAAAAGAAAAGCAGGAGTGAAAAGAAATTGAATATAAGGTGTGGATTATACTTGTGTGTATGGGTGAATCGAATATGAAATTGCTGGAGCAAAGAATTCAACTCTGTGTTGTACTAGTAGAAGATAAAGCTTTATCATAACTATATAATCATTTGCTTGAACCACGCACGCAAGTTGCCCTTTCTTCGAGCGTCTAGGCTGCAAGAGTGACCTTCAAGATCCTGTCATGAATATTGTAGTGAAGGCTCGGCTATTGATGGCTTTAACACTTTCTGTTGGGTAGAATTCGGAAGATTAGCATCTATTGGTTGATGGGTAAAATAAAGAGTTCCTATTGGTTGTTGCTATCCATACTATTGATTTTTGGTGAAGTAGGGTCTTTGCTTGTCTGAAGTGATAGGATAGGAAAGTCCTTTTTCTAATAGGATGCAGGAGGGTGGAGGGAAAGTGTCCTATTGGCTGTGATTACTAAGGAGAAGAGTGGGTGTGGACTATCAGTAAAGGCTATGCGGCCTTGGAGAATTGAAGTTTTTTAAGAATAGTTATGATCTGATTTAAATGTAATTTAGTTGAGTGGCTTTAGATGTTTAATAAAATTATGGTGGTTAGTGTGAGTCTAAAAGGATTCTTCTGGATCTTTTGGTACTTGGTAGAGGGATATATTCTTCTAAACTTATCATATTTTCATTTTCAGTACAATGGAGGTTGTTGAAAAAGTTTATGAATAGTTTTTTGATATATTCTTAGAAGGTGGAGATTCTTAAGGCTTTTCTAATATCATTTCTAGTGTACCAGTTTGCTTTTGTAATTAATCTTAGTGTGGAATTTCGGGATCATTCTAGTATATCAATATTAGATTTGGCCGCATTAGCCTAAACCGGGCATCCATATGACATGATGGGACATACAATGGAGGTGTACAGAAGCAGCTTATTTTCTAATGTCATTTTTGAGTTCTGACATATTAAGGGGTAAATTGCACATTTCATTTTTCAGAACATCTCACGCATGAGTATAATATGTTTATTCCAGATTAAGAATTTATCTAGAGTTACACCTAAATATTTAGCAGTGTTTGACCACAGGATTTTTGTTTAGTAGAAAGTGGGAGGAGGAACATTTTTCTTTTTTCTTGTAAAAAGTATTGCTGCAATTTTGTCCTCATTTATTTTAATTTTCCAATCATTAAAATATTTTTCAAGTAGCGCAAGATGCTTGTTGAGTGCGAAGGTGACAGATTTTGGATTTCTGTAGGATGCGAGCACAGCTGTGTCATCAGCATACATGTTAAGTGTTATTAATGTGTATGTGGGAATGTCATTAAGAAATAAATAAAATAAATAGGGCCTGATTAATGAGCCTTGGACCACTCCTTTACTAATTTTTCTAGGGGTAGAGAGTATGTTATTTACTTTAACTTGGAATTCTCTCCCAGTAATGTAAGAGTGGATTAAGTGTATAAGTGTGAGTGGAAATGAGTATTTAATGAGTTTATAGGTAAGCCCTTCTAGCCAAACTCTATCAAATGCTTTCTATATATCTAGAAAGACTGCACCTGTTGTTTTGTGTCATTGAAAACCTGATGAACTATTTCAGTAAGTCTTAATAGTAGTACTGTTGAGAGTTTTCTGGTGGAACCATATTGGTTGGGGGTTATTATATAATTTTGTGTGATGTGTTCTTTTATTTTTTGAAGTATTATAAATTCTGTAAGTTTGTTGAGTGAAGAGAGCAAGGAGATAGGTCTATAGCTATCTCGTAAGTTTGCTTGAACCAGAATATCAGTTTAAGTTTGATATTTAATATTTATGTAATACTTGGTAGTAAACACCTTGAGGGACTGGGAACTGATTGAAAGCATTTCTCTAAATAGTATAAATAAATAAGTAAATAGACAGAAAACCTGCAAGTGTTTTAATTCATTGAAATTTGATATATATGTGCTTAGAATTTAAGACAGACTTTAAGTTGTAATTTATGGTAATGGAAGAATTAGATAATAGGGAGGCATTACATTACACACACACACACATATATATACATACATATATATGCAACTGCATCTGAAATACAAATTGTTCAGTATTTATAAATACTGCTATTTAAAATAAAGAATTCTCAATTTTTTTTTTCTGTATCAAATTAATAAGAATTATTACAATACAAAATGTAAAAGATTTTAACTCGTATAACTAGCTTTACAAGATTTGAAGATTTTCTATAACATATGGAAAAAGTATATTTTTCACTTAAAAAAAATCTTACTTCCATTGAAGAAAGGAGGCAGAGAAGCGTGTATAAAATCCATGGCATGCGCATCTGCAGCATAATCGACAGAAAAGTACTTTAAAGCTTTTTCAGCCAATGCCTCAACTTTTCTTTTAAAAACTGTTCTCTCAACAGATTTCTAATAATAAAAATTAAATTTCTCAGGAATTGCAACAAACTATTACATTGCAATAAAAAATACATGCAGTCATATTATGAAAATCTAATACACAGTTATACAGATTAACCGTATTTTTACTTACATTATTAGCATATGTACATCCGACAAAATCTATATAATCCTTTGGAAGAGATTTTCGAAACTCTACATCATTTTGCATTGCCTGTTCTAAAGCATGAGATAATCCCTGGAATTAAAAACACTTAACATTATTTTATAGAATTCATAAAATGGAAGGAATAAAAATAAACATAAAAAATGATATATATCTTTTCTGAAAACTTACAGAACAAATTATTAAGTTATGATTACAGATTAATGGGGAAAAAAATAGAAGAAGAAGTTGAAACTTACAGCTTGAAGAAAATCCCCATATGTGTTAAGCTGATTGGCTGATATGGTGAGATGTAAAGAATGGACACCAGGAGCTGCCTTGGCCTAATAAGAGATAGCATAAAGTTTTTAAGAAGAATTAAAAGTATTTTAAACATATAATTACTAATTTATACAGTAATTTATCAATAATATAAATCACATTCTTCTTTAAAAAAAATACCATAATTTAAGATTGAAAATAAATATGATTTATTGAAAGAAAGTCAATAGTAAATATTTTTTTTAACATTTTCAAAGAAATTTGAATATTTTGATGACTGTCTTAACTTTGTTAAAGAACAAAACAAGAAATATGTAGTCTCAGATTTTTATGTATAGGAAAATAACACTTCTCTTGATAGTAAACAAACCAACTAAAAGATAAATGTCATTAACTATTCTTGAATAAAAATTTTAAAAAATTACAATCAAAGTCACTGAGAATACAGGGAAACTGAAAAGCAATTGTGGTGCAATCCCAACACGTGGTTCATGAAAATTAGAAAATCCAATAGATATTGAAGGTAAGGATTCAGATAAGACATATTAAGAGATAATTAGACAATTATAATTAGTATACAAGCCTTTAAACAATTTATTGAGCCTTGCTTAAGAAATGGTAAAAATTACCTCAAAATACTTTAACTTCTAGTTTTAACAGAAAATACTAATAATTTTTAATGGCTTATTCCTCAATATATCATACCATTTTTTTTTAAAAAAAATTATCAATGCTTAGGATAGCTTATAAAAATAAATAAGACATTAAAATAAATTAGGATTTTTTTAAAAAAAGAAAGAAATCAAAACTATCTAAAAATATACATCGGCAAATTTAAAAAAAATTATGTTATTTTATTTCTAATTAAATAATTTAAAGTACAACAGAAATTTACTTGATGAATAAAACCACGAGGAAAATACAGCATATCCCCAGCTTCAAGTTCCACTTCCATACAAGGTTCACCAATTTCATCTTCTGTCATATCAGCTACAATAAAGAATAATGTAAAGCAGAAATCATAATATTTTATAAAACCTTCAATGTTTTGCTCTTAAGCAAAAATACTTTATTTTGTCAACATGGTTTCTGCTCAATTTTTATTTCAGGCTAGAAAGAAAAATATTGAGCTCATCGATATTTTAATTACAATCCCTGACATTAACATTGATATAGTTTAATTACAAGCCTCAAGCAACATTCTATTTTACTATTATTAATATGACAATTATTTTTATAACAATCATGCATGAAACTAATAAAATTTATTTAAGTATATGCAAAATATGTAAATATTTAAATACATAAATAAATATTCCATTTATACGATTAAAAATACAAAAACGAATTCTTATGATTAAGAATACATGTGAAGAAAAGGAATGTTGTAAAAGTTCATACACATCATGTTTTCAGATATTAATTGAAGAGTAATATATCTTTTCATTTTTAAACTTCAAAAATGAATAATGTAAATTCATACTTGTCTTTAACATGTTTCAAATAAAAACAAATTTTTAGAAGTCATAGAAATTTTAAAATTCAAATAGGAAGTTTAACAAATTTCAATTTCTAACATCTGTTTTGTGTGTAGTCCAAAAACTTAACACAATTTATTATTCAAATAATTTTTTAAAGACACTAAAATAAGTGCCTTTTTTTTAAAATTTAAATTACTCAAATATAATATTATCTTCTATGAAAAACAATTGCAAGCATACAAAGATATATAAAATAAGTTAAAAACAGAAAATATGAACATGATAAATTTCAAAAACATGCAAAAAATTTATATCCATATTTTAATTCCAAATTATAAATACATTTTATAATATTTAATAATATAGAAATTAATAATTGATATGAGTACAATTATTTAAAAATTACTAATTAATGAAATCCATAAAAATATAAATTAATGCAAGTTAAAAAAAAAAAAACTGAAAAAAATCAAACAATTTTCCAAAAGACATATCGTACGAAATAAATAATTCTCACCACTTGAAAGCCTTGAAAGAACTTCACTTTCATCACTACAAAAAAAATAGTTTATGAAATATATCACAACACATAAAACAAAAAAATTAGTTTAATAAGTAACAAAAATTATTATGTTCTCATATATGCATTATTTATTATTTTTTTAATTGACTACTTGTTTTTGACAGTTTTTAAATTTCATGACTACATTTTGAAAATACATTTGTATATTATTGATATGAAAGCTTATTTATTCTTTCTAACAGTTTTTTTTAATCAGTCTTTGAAATTTTCATTTACTCCACACTTATGATTAATGTTCATCACTATTTTTTGGCATTTTAAAATTTATTATTATGCTTGATTGCTAAATTCTGTTGATAATAAATATTGTTTTTCACCATCTGAGTCCGTAATTTTTTGTATTTGATTTTGTGTTCACTCTTCGTTTATTTGTTTGACTTTAATTGTAGTATTTTTATCATTTTGAACACTATTATATTCAACATTTAATTTTTACATTAAATATATTATTTTATTATTATTTGTTTTTAAAAAATATTATTTCTTATAGAGTTTGATTTTATTCATTATTTGAAAAATCAGATTTCCTCTTCCTACTCAATATTACATTTTAAATAGTTAAAGCTTCAGAGTTAAAATATAATTCTTTTTCAAACTTGTTTAAAAGTTAGGGGTTTTTTTTCACATTAACACTTTATAAAATACCTATAATTAATTATGCTTTGAAATTTTCATATTGATTATCACTATATGCTTAGCTAAAAAAATTTTATACTTCTAAATACCGCTGATGTTCATTGTCAAAGTATTTGTCAATGTTTTAAAACTCTTTATGTGATTTTATCAAAATAGAAGAAATTTTATTCTCAAAAATAATTTACCATTTAAAGCTGTTTTTAATAATGTTTCAAAGGAAGATCTTTTATTAGTATTTATAGTACCACTTTTGAAAGCAAAAATTATATTTCTGAATAATATTCTCCAATTAAACTACAATACATAATAATTAAAAAATTGAGCTCAGACTCTGATTCAACTGATTAAATATATAAATAAATAAATAGAATTTTAAATCAAAACAATTGAATTTTAAAAGCAAAATTACAGAAATTTTATATTCAATAATTTTTATTCAATTCCTTAAAAGAAAATTTCTGGTTTGCATATTATTTATATATTTTTTTTAAAGTATTATTTTTCATTAAGAATATTTTATGCTTTGTAGTTGGGTTACATAATTTTTTAAATTCACTTGTGCAAAGAAATTAAATGTAACATTTCATAATTAGTTATAGCTCCATTTAAAAAATTAATTACGAGACTTAAAAAAATTCTTTAATTAGTTAACTGTATGCTTTGTCTCAATAGGTTTAAATTTACATATTTTTCATAGATATTTCATTTACGAAATCATTCTATGCTTGCACCCTAATTTGCAGTTCATTCAAAATTAACATTATTTAAAAATTAATTCCACATTAAAAATATTATTTTTTAAAGTTAACTAGAAATTACGACTCCATGGAATGAAGAATGATTTAGTAATAACAATCCAAATGTGGGAGAGAGAAAAAAAAATCAACATATTACTTAAAAAGTTATCTTATTAAAAAAAAATTTATCCTTTCACTGGATTGTTAAATTTTTTAATTCCCCCATACGAAGAAAAAAAGTATGATACAGATTCTGTTTTCCAGAACTTATTTACTTAAAAGGCATTATTTTATTAATCAGCTAGTAGGTCTTTAATATATATTCCTTTTACATGGATGAAGGGTCAAATAAAAAAGATTTAACATATATATATAACATTAAAAATTCTTACCTGTAGTTGTTTATGTTTTAGTTTAGTTAATAAATGATTATTGGAATATATGTTTACATTTCAAGGCAAAATTCTTCACCTAAAAAATAATAGATACTTGTTCCAAAAAAAAAAAAAAAAAAAAAAACCATCCCATTGCAACAAAAATATTTATATTTAAATTTTCTTCCGAATTATTCAAAATACTACAGCAAAAACATGCTTTACAAACTAAAATGAAATTTTTTTTTTTTTTGGTTATTTGAAAAATTCTGTTCACCATTTTCAAATAACCAAAAAAATGTAACCAAACAATGTTTTAATAGGAATTGCTTGGTATAAGTTGGGAATAGAATAGCACCAACTTTCATGGAAGATGGAATTTTACACAAGTACCTTAAAATTATTTTATTCCATGAATTTTTTTTTTATTATTATTTTATTTCATAAATTTATCTATTTATTGTTTAATGGCCCCCCCCCCTCCCAAATTTATTCCAAAAATTCACTTGTAGTTCAACCAAATTGACCAAGTAATTTTCAAGTGAAAATAATTCTTTTTATTAGAAATCCAACCCCATATTTTTTTGCTGACATTAAATATATTAAATTTTATAAAAATAAATCTTACCGAGGTTTGTAAAGTTTCCACAGTTTTTTACCTTCTATCTGAAGAATAAATGCATCAATATCATCATAGTGAGGAGGAAATCCTTGTGTACCAGCAGGTGTTAAATACCTTAATTTAACATAAAACAAAAACATAATGATAGGCAGCAAAACAACTATGTAATATCCAAACAAGGATAATAAAATGAGTATCAATTTGTCTGTTAATAACATTTCAAAGTTATGATATTAAAGTGAAATAAAATAATTTTGACAAAAAATTTATTTTATGATAAATTAAGTCAATTAAGCAGAAATTGTTTTTATAGTGAGAAACAAAACAGAAAAAAAATTCAATAATAAAAAATATTAAAAAATAGAAAATAACATACTAAAACAAGTAATGTCCAAATAGAAATTGAGATCTGAAGAAAGGACAAAATGTTTATCCACTCCCATGCACACACTTGTTGATGATTTATCTTAGATAAAAAAAAAATAAGCTCAAGTGCATGCATTTATAAAGAAAAATTACTACTAAAGTGTTTGAAAATTTTTAATT
Source organism: Nephila pilipes (assembly GCA_019974015.1). NCBI lineage: Eukaryota > Metazoa > Arthropoda > Arachnida > Araneae > Nephilidae > Nephila > Nephila pilipes. The sequence continues at coordinate 53,522 of BMAW01124336.1, forward strand.
TTCAATTAATGAATTTGTAAGCAAAATTCAGCAGATAAGTCTCAATCCATGACACTTTTAGAAATTTAATTTCAGTCAAAAACATTTTGTTGATTTTCTAAAAACATAGCTAATCCTGCCATTACTTAAAAAGTAATAAATATATATTTTTTAAAAATATGATTTAGACATCTCCCTGGTAAACAATTAAATATTTATTGAAGAAACATGGGTTGTGATGCTATATTTCTGACAATATGCCTGAAAATGACATACTCTCTTTCTTCCATATCACAAAGCATAGAATTACTTGATTGATTTGTGAAATATGTAGAGCAACAAAAACTATTATCCCTCATGGCATGGTCAATTTATCCATCAAAATATAAAACACAATTTGGAAAGTGCAAATAAAGAAAAGATAGATAAGCAAATCTGATTAACAATAAGACTAAATGGTTACATGCTTCACAAAAATCCTACAAAAAGAAAAAGTTACATTTTATAATTTTTATATTTAATTAATATATTAATAAATGATATTTTAAGGCTTAAAATTAAATTTATAATATATATACATATATACACACACATTTTGATTAAAATGTAAAAAAAAAAAAAAATCAATGTCAATAATACTAAATATTATATTTTTATAATCATTCAATTTTTATTAGTTTAAAATGGATCAACAACAAATGAACTTACATATTAGCACCAACATAGCTAGAAAAATATTCCTGCAAAAGAGAGCATAAATTTCCAAGTGCTTTATGATATGTTTGGGGATTTCGCATTCTTATAGAATTTCCTTCCTACAGAAAAGTAAATGGAATAATTTACACAATGCAGTAACAATTACTCAATTTTCAATGGAAATAATAATTTATGATTGTGAAGCATTTAAATTCAAAACTTAAATGTTTATAACTGGAAAAAACTTTTTAGCATATAGGTTGATGTGAAATTATAATTTAAAGCAATAAAACACTTAAAACTAACTACCAATGAAAAATATTTCAAAAATAAATTACAATGTATAAGTATAACATGAGAAAATAACTATTGCATTATTGCTCACAAGGAACACAAAGCAAATATATATATATATATATATATATATATATCATAATATGAGAAAAAAATTAAATTACTAGATAAGCATTCCAAACAAAAGGAGGAAAAACTTTCATGTCATTCTGAATTGGTCGACGTTCACCATCTACATATGCCAAAACATCAATTTGGACATCATAATTTAAATCATTCTGAAAAGAAAATCACAAAAAAAAAAAAAAAAAAAATGATTGCACATTTAAATATATTAAATACATGTTAAACTGGTGAAGAGAAAATCAAATTACAAAACATTGTTTAATTTTCAGAAATACCTCAATCCTACTCGCATTTTTTAAAAAAAAATAGTTGAAAGTTAAACTACACATTGAAAAAATGTTTCTTTGATTGTACAGATTTAATCATCAAAAATATAACAAGATTATTTCCTGATCATAGAAAAAAAGTAAAAAATTTGTTTTATAAAATAATATGAAAACCCAAAATTTATTTTACAATTAATGGTTATAATAGAGATAATTATACAGACATATCAAGTTAAATAAGAAATATACTATAAATAAGAAATGCTCATAATCAATGATTAGTAAAAAATTTAATAAGTGTTAGAATTAAATTTTAAAAAAAAATTAAACCAATAAAAACTTTCACTACAAATAAACAAATGCAAAATAAACATATTATTACTTCCTTCATAATTTCATCAAATTCCTTTGTACTGAACAATCCTTTATAGTAATTACGATTAGAACGTTGTACAAGTAAAGGAAGCTTCTCAAACTTTTCCCTGCAATAATTTTAAAAAATGCATGTAGGAAACAATATAACAGTGAACATAGGAATCAATTATATATTTTCTATACTTTTTACGCAAAGCTAAAAATAATTTTAGTAGAAAATGAAATATTGTATGAAATTGTTCTCATAAATAATTCTTACATTTTACAAAATTAAAATTCCACTTAGCAAATACATCACATAATATTCCATTGCAATATAATAATTAGACTGATACCCAGCAGCATTTATTTCATGAAACAATCCTATTTTTATTATGTAGAACAGTTTCACAATAGACATTAATCGAATTTACTTTTGAGCTCATGACTCTATATTCATGCAGCTGGTATTTCATTCAAACCGAGTTATTAATGACATTAAACACTATTTTAAATTTATATAAGTTTGCAAGCAGGGAAGAAATTTACCTTAAAAATTATGCTCATAAAATACTAAACAATTTCTTGCTTCTTCTGAACAAACTTTATGACACAAAATATTACTTTTTTTTTCACACATTTGGAATTCTAACATAGAAAATCAATTTAAAGCATCAAAAGTTATTATACTTCAATAATGAAAAATATTAGTTTGTTGGTTGAATAAGTTTCTGGCCCTGAGTCCTCATGTGACATTGTGCCTAACTCAAAGATATAATGAAAAAAAATACCATAAAAAGTCAAAATTTCCTCATTCACTCAGAAAAGAGAAACATCTATTCAGTTTATTAATAAAATATCAGTTGCCTGTATACATTATATAGGATCAAAATTACAAATATGTGCAATAAAGGATAGATATGAGAAATTCTCACTCAGAAATTCCTTATGCATGTTTTTTTTTTGTCATAGATGCTTTTTTAATATCCAATCCCTCTAAAATCATATTGCAAATATGAAAAAAAAAGTAGTAAAAAATTATTGTAAAATCATATCTTCAATTAATCTCTTAAATATCTTATTGCTTTAAATATATCTATTAAAAATGCTACATATTACAAAATCAAACACTTCATATGTTCATTCTAAGTTCAAAAAAAAAAAAAAAAAAAAAAAAAAATTTGACTAGTAAAAGACATATTTTTATTCACTGAAGAACAGATCATAGAAAAATAATGAATTTCATTAATTCAATTAAAAAAAATTTTATTAGGATATAAAAACAACTTAAGGAAATAAACAATGAAAAATGTTTAAACCATTTTCATAATTTGCAATTAATATCAAATAAGAAAAATATGGGAAATTAGTTTATAGATACTGTAACGAGAAATGCTGTGTTTAAAAAACAGAATTTTAATCACAAATGAATAAGAAATCTTCTAGGAAATGAAAATAGTAATCATAATTTATTATTTAAAATAACATCTAAGAAAGTTTAACTACAAATATTAAAAACAGTATACATTCACATCAATAAATTTACTTTGAAAAAATTTTAAATGATTCAGAAAGAAAATTACTAACTCAAAAAAAGTTTTAGGATTAACTGGACTTAAAAGCCACTGAAATACTTCCTCGGCTGCTTCATTTCCACAAGTTATTCTTTGTTTTTTGGATGAACTCAAAACTGCTGGGCTTATATCAATGCTCTCTAAAAATAATTAAAATTTTTATGCACATTGCCATTCTATCTTAAAACTATATTTGATTTACTTTTATTAACCAATAATTAATACAGAGCTTTAGACAGAATGCCAGTTCTTTCTCTAATACATCACACATTAAGAATAAAATATATATAACTGATTTTTTTTTAAAAAAAATGCAGATAAGTATTTATATATCATTTCTCACCGTTAAAATATTCCTCAATTTTCTTAACAGTAAATTCTAGTTCACAGAATTTACTTTCCTCATGAAGAACTTCAATTGTATCTTCCTGCATTTTCTTTTTTCTTCCCCTTTTCTTTGGGACTAAAACTTCTGGTTCTTTAATTGTATCCTTTATTTTCTTTTTTCTTCCTCTTTTCTTTGGGACTACAACATCTGGTTCTGGAATTGTATCATTTATCTTCCTTTTTCTTCCTCTTTTCTTCAGGACTATAACTTCTGGTTCTTTATTTGTATCTTTCCTTTTCTTTGGGATTAAAACTTCTGGTTCTTTTGCAGTAAAATGATTTCCTTCAATAGTGATCTTTCAGTAAACTTACATATATATACATACACATATATATACACACACACAAACACACACACACACATATATATACATACATAACAGAAAAAAATATAAATAAGCTAATTGTGCTTTGTTTCATTTTAAAAAAATGACTAGGTTTTATTTTAAATCCCTTTATTTTTATTACTTTAACTCTAATGTTTGATTAATATTTAAATTAGAAATGAAAGAATCAGTGCCTAAACTGCTAAATGTGGCCTTCTTGGTCATTAAATATGACTAAAGAAGTAATTTACATTTCATAACAATATTCTTTTTTTTTTTTTTTTTTCATTATCAATAGCAGCAACTGATATTCAGCTACATTTGAAATTTCAGTGATTTAAAATATATGTTTTGACATTATATACATGCATAATATACTCATACTACAGCTCCAAGGTGATCACAAACAAATTACCTATTAAATTAATGTGGAAAACAATACACTATTAAAATACTTCTGTTTATTATTAACTGGAATTAAAGATTTTTAGAATTATTACACAGAAATAAGTATTTTAAATAATATCTTATTTTGAACATTGCTTTGTTTGTGAATAAACAAATTAGTACGATTTCATTAGATTACATCTTAAAATGCTACCCCCCCCCCAAATGAAAAAAATCAATAATATATGTCATTAAATCAAATATATTTCATAAAAGTATTCTATAATTTAAAGTTTTTTTAGTTAAATTTTTGGCATTAATGAAACAAGAGAAAGGATAAATATAGTACATGGGATAATTTAAAGCTATCAACATAAATACATGAATTTCCATAAAATATACGAAAATGTATCATCTTGGCTTTGAAGCTTATTTTTACAACTTGGAAAATCAAAAAAAAAAAAAAAGTGAGTTAATGATACAGTATTTGTGTCTCATTACACCAAGTTGGTGAGCCCAATAAAAGTTGTAGTGTGTGCCAAACTCGTACCTGCTGAGTCAGAGCTTTATAGCAACCATATGCTTCTTAATCTTCAAATACATGATTATTTGTTTTTAGTTAAATAAAATCGTTTAGATTTAGAAAATGGTCACAAGTTACATAAAAAATAAATTTAAAAAAAATCCAAGTAAGAATATGGTACATTTATTTTGAAAAAACTTGTATATAGACATTTGGCAACATACAGTATTTCCCAAAAATCAAGTTTGTAACTAATATAATTTTCAAAAACAACATCAAACATTGACAACACCTGACAATAGATGAGAAGTAATCTTTTATCACCTATCATATTCAAATGTCAAAAAACAATATAACTTACCCGCCAAAAGTAATGTCAACTTTTTTCTATCATACGATTTATTGTCTACAGTTATCAACACGCATTTGGAAGAGCTCACCATAAAGTTTTTGAATAAAATTAAGTGAAAATGCATGTAAACAATTGACAATATGCATTTAAGGGTTAATATTTAGATTTGTTACAGCATATGGTGTGCAATTTTTGTCAACATTTAAATTCCCACAATTCGGTGCAGATTTTTTTTCCTTCTCCAGCCTTTTTTTTAACAGCATCTGAATTTCTTCAAATAAGGATGTTGGATTTGAAATAAATTTATATAGCAGAAGGGTATAAACTAATCTGACTGCTGATTTACTAATAAAAAGTAATAATTTTGTAAATCTAGCTTCAAATTATAACTGCCAATCATGCAAACAACTTTATAAATATGTAGATTGATGTTCGCAATCAACACCTCAAAAGAATGCAATAAAAAGCACAGAGAAATGGCTTTGCACAATCTCGATTCATTTCTGACATAATTTACAAAGTGCTAAGAACACAAAACTAAAGGAAGCTAATGCTTTGAAACAATTCTTAAATCAATTGCAATATTTCCACCTAAAAAGAGTAAAAAAAAACCCATTGAAAACTGATCTTTTTTTAAATTAAAGCTTAGGATATGTATTAACAAATATGCATCCAAATATGGAATAAGGTACGCTTTTAAATCCCCAATCTTCTGAAAAAAAGTAATAAAAAGGTCCAAAGCCTTGCCTATGGAACTGCGATAAGACACAGGCACCAATAATAGAATTATACTACTTTCTGAAACCTCTACAAGTTAATACATTACAAAAAATTAGTACTTTTATATACTTCTCACCATCACTTCCAACTTTCATAACATCAAATTCTGGCTCATTGAGCATGTTTTCTTTTTCAGCAGAGGTAACTGTAGCTTGTTTCTTCTTTCTTCCTCTTTTCTGAACAACAACGACTTCAGATGTTTTTCCATCACTAAGAATTTCTTCAGTATTAATTCTTCTTTTTAATGATGGTTCTTCATTTTCACTAAAAATGCTTCTTGCAGACTAGTGGAAAATATATAGAAATAAAATACAGAATGCATATATAAATATATTATGTACAACAGAATACTTCATAAAAAATACTTACCTCTGATTGTAATTTGATAAGAGGGGTATCTACATATACCTGTTTCTGGAAAAAGAAAAAATAATTTAAAACTCATTTACGAACATTTTTAAGGAAACTTTTGACAAATGGTTGAAATTGTGAGTGAGTGAGTGAATGTGGAGGTTATTGGCACAAGATTCAAATAGGCCATGCAGCACCAAACAAGATTTAACTGTGGTCTAGACATGAAAAAATCGAAAAGAAGAAAATAACTGGTTGACAAGAAGAAGGGTTGAAAATAGAGAAGGATCGCTAGTGTAACCCGGAGGTGTGTCATCCGTGTTTACAAACGACAATAAATCCCATAGGAAAAAAAATCACTAGGGGGCTTCAGTTGAAATTTGTGAATTAAATTAGACTATGATACAACTATTTAGAGTATAAAAGGAACTAATTCAAAATTATTTGTATCACTTATCAAACAGTTTTTTAGATGAAATAAAAGATCCATTTATTATTCATTTTTACAACATCTATTAATTTATCAATTTATTAAATATATATAGTATATAAAATTTAAAATGGCAAAAACTAATTCAATTGTTTAAAAAAATTATAACAATATCACTGAATAACGAAAGGTAAAAAAAATGAATAAAAAGAGACATTTGAAATTGAATGGCAAAATTTATGATGAAAATATTGGGCTTTCATGTATTAAACTTCCTAACAGAAAATTCTACATTATCACTAAAAATGCTTTTTGCAGACTTGTGGAAAATATAAGGAAATATAATACAGAATGCATTACTTCCCATATAAATATATTATGTACAACAAGAATAATTCATAAAAAAAATACTTACCTCTGATTTTAATCTAATAGGAGGGGTATCTTCATGTACTTGTTTCTGGAAAAAAGAAACTTTTTTACAAGGGGTATCTTCATGTACTTGTTTCTGGAAAAAAGAAACTTTTTTACAAACTCATTTATGAACATTTTTAAGGAAACTTTTAATTAATGGAATCAAATTAGACTATGATACAACTATTTGAAGTATAAAAAGAAAACTCAAAAAATTATTTGTTTTACTTATCACGATAGTTTTTCAAACATTTAGATCAAATAAAAGATGTCAACATTTTCATTTACTCGGTTTATTATTCATTTTCATATCTATTAATTAGCAATGTATTATATATATAGTGCATAAAATTTAAAATGACAAAAACTAATTCCATTGTTTAAAATAATTATAACAATGTCACACTGAATAATGAAAGGTTGAAACAAAGAATAAAAATAGACATTTGAAATTACATGGCAAAAACTATGATGAAAATATTGGGCCGTCATATATTAAACTTCCTGAAAAAATTCAACATGAATATTTTGGATACTTTTTGATTCATCATATCCCCACAAAAAGCTACCAATAAATTGGCAGGTTATCGATCTGATCAAAAACATTTATTTCTATTTTTTAATGTCAAGGGAATTATTCTACTCATAACTAATAAAAAGATGCTTATCATAGAAACCATGGAAATGTTATACGAAACAAAAATCTGAGTATGGTTGATATTTTGTAACTGGTAGATACAATTTATCTATGAATTTCAAAATTCCTTAGGCTTTTATATATATTAGGTTTTTTACTAAATAAATTCAATTAGAAAAGTCAGGAAGCAAATTCTCCCCTTTTTTTTCCTTTCTAACTCATATAATTACAAAATCTTTAAACATATTATTATACATGTTACTTTCCTCATAGAAAAAAAAAATTGAGGTACTAGTGTACTATGGTAGCTTTCATGAATATGGTTGCTAAAGTTAAAGAGCATGCTAAATTCTAATAGTTTAACCCTTTCACAGGCACAAAGTTAAAATATAATTTTTTAATAAAATATTTGCTGAAAATAATGTCCCCACCTTTAGTAAACATTATTTGATCATTAAAAAAAACTTCAAAACAGAGGTGTTTTTCCTAGGGAATGGGTAGACGTTCTAGCTACCATGCACGTAAGGCATTTTGGTTGCCTGTTATGACAAATTTATTAAACTATATCACACTTTTTTTTTATGAAAAATTAATATGGATGCATGTAACAATTTTAAAGAAAATTTAGTATAACAACAATAAAAAAATAAAGTGTAAAACTGGTGCACAATATGTACTATTATCACTTTATTTACTAAAAGATATATTGAAATTATTCATATATTATAAGGTAATGACCATCTCCATTTTGGGAAGTAGTTAATTTTACTGCGAAAAAAATTATGGTAATTAATAAATTTTGCTGACTCGTTTACTATGGAATTTTTTCAAAGCAAGTAAAACCAACTTCTTGAAGGCACAATGGTACATAGCAGGTCTGACGCAGCCATCGAGAACGATGAACATCTTTTCATGGGCTACAGAGAGCACATCTTTTGTACAGATCCCCTTCTGTTTTTACTGTAATGAGCTTCACATTTTCTGTGCGCTCATCTATGGGAACATATGGCTTGATAATTTTTAAACTAAGAATAGATTTTGAATTTAGACTTTGTCTCTTTGGAATTTTATTTGGAACCCATCAATAACAGGCCATGGATTACTTCTTGTGCAAAATCTTTCATAGCTTTGAAATCACAGCATTTATTGGAAGCATACTGTAAAAGATGTATGCATTCACAACTGAGACATCTAGAAAGTAAAAAAATAATCTCTGCCACCATTTGCAACTTTTCCTGTCAATCTCGCTCAAAAGTCTTTTATTGAAACCTGTCTTGTCACATGTTTATTTATACCTTCCTCTCAAAAGCCTCACTGGGTTCTGAGTGCGCTCTCGAAAAGAGGAAGAATGATACATCCAAGGACCACATTAAATACTCCAAGTGGGTAGTGGCCAGACCCTCTAACCACCTCTAAAAGCTTTCCAGAAATCTAATAAAAATCAATTGCTTTCGCTGTGCATTTGTTTAAATTTATTCAGGTAAAAATCACATATACATTTGACATGTCAAAATATTTTGTGCAGATCAGAAATTTTATTTAAAATAATTAAAATACAATTTATATAATTTCGACACAGAAAGACCAAATTCAGCACTATATCAGAGGATATTATTGGATAAATAGATGTTATGCTGCCATCTGTATTAATTTTTATGCCTTTCTGTTTCAATTAACACATGTGTCTAGAAAATCTATCCACTGCCCGCTTAGGGAAAAGTTCATTTTTATGTGGTTAGAAGTATCAGCCACTACACGCAAAAGGGTTAACACTAATACATTATGCTATCCCTGCACTTAATTTTTAATTTGTCTTTGTCAAATAGCTTTATTCTTTGTGTTAGTTCTTCAGCTCCAAATCACCAACAAGATTGTGATAATACACATATGTATCAAGGTTGTTAGAGTGGTAATTTTTCAAGAATTCATAGATGACTTTGCAAAGTTAGAGCAGATGTATTCTTTCCCATCATGAGGAAAGGTTGTTGTTCCTTCTCTGATGTGCTTGGACATTTTTTACCATCAATGTCAAACTACTTTTGGTAGGAAAACTGCAGAACACACAAGTATTATCAACTACTGAAGTGTATAAATTTGAAAACGTGACAAAAATATACTATGCTTGCAAATGTTGAAACTGGAACATGTTGATAATAACAAAACATTTTTACATACCTTATAGTTACAAAGTTTTAAAAAAAAAATGTGTGTGTAAAGTCAATTTCTTTTTTTAAAAAAAAATAACTAATTTTTCTGCAATGTAATGTAGGATTTTTTGTTTTGAAATGACGACATTTGAAATAAAGCAAGATTCTGAAATTGTCAGTTTATGTAGTATACAAAACAAAATTGTTCACTTATCAACATAACAATGGTCTATATTCATAATTTACAACAAAATTCATACCTTATTTATTTACAAGTATAATTATAAATAAAACATAATAGCAGGTGTGTATTTTAATGAATCACAATTCTATATAATTTGAATTTAATTATTTTGTAACCATCAATTTCAATAAATGGGAAAAAGAGAAAACAAGTTTTTTCAACAGTAGTCTTTAGGATTTAAAAAGTTTTCATGCAAAAAAGATTTCTTAAAAGTAAAATCAATATCTTTATATTCAGAGATAACTAATTTGATACAAAAGAAAATCTTTGTTTCAATGGAGATGTAATAAAAAAAAAAAAAAAAAAAAAGAATAACCTCTGGTATTAAACAAAATAACCATTATAAGATCTGTGAAATTTACGATTAAAAATATATTATACCATCATATAAATAAAACAAGCTAATCAATGAACAGCATTTAAAAGAATTTTCTCATTATAAATCAACAGCATCTATTACAGTTTTTTTAAAGTATTAAGAACAATAAAAATTTGTCTTATATTTAATAGGATGCAAAATTAATAAAAAATTATGTACTAGTATATCTATAGACAAAGTGTTACAATAAAGAGGTATATTTATTGAAAAGTTATATTAAAGATTAGAATTATCACATTAAAAAATATTCACAGAACCTGTATATAAGACCATATAGAAGAGCAAATTTTTCAAATAAATATTACAAATTTTGAATTATTAAATTATGTTGGTATGTGAGGAAAGGGAAGGGGGGAACACAAAGTAACTTTTATATATACTAAATATACATATAGTTTATGCTTTTTATTCTTTAATTGATATTAAATACTTTTTTTTCTCTTACAAGAAACCAAACGCAGATTAAAAAGTATATTTACAAAATATTTTTTTAAAAAAATTAAAATCATTTTCATAATCATTACATATTTTATATACAATTCAAAATAAAACATTCAGTAGCAACATTAAAGAATTTATATCTCCAATAATGTCAATTTTTAATATTTGATATGCGAGTGTACTTAAAATATAAATGTCAAATAGCCTCAAAGCTCCTGATAACACTTTTTCTCATTCCCCACCACAAATACTTTAAGAAAAAAATATTTTTCAAATCAGATGTCATTTACAAAGCATTAATTTATAATGACATTGGATATTTCAAATTTAGCAGTATTTCAATCTGCCCAATCAACTTAAATTTTACTTCCTTCATTACCCATTAAAACTAAATTTGGGTGGATCCAAGTTTAGCAAATTGATTTCTTAAATGTAAAAAAAAAAAAAAAAAACTGTATTATAGATAATAACAGGATCATATCACAAAGTGCATCCAACTATAATGTTCATGAAACAATCTCACTTAACATTCCCCATTGGATTTGACAACTTTTAATGTATCATCAAGTCTCAATTCATATATATTTTGCAATACAACTGAAGAACAGAACTGTTGCAATGACTAATGTAACTAAATATGATGCAAAGTTCTATACCAAATATTAAAATTAGAAAAGCAACATTTAATATTTCAAAATGCAATAACATAAATTGGCACTTTTCCATTTTGCTGGCGCAAATCTCGCCAAGCAGGCTTTTTGGCTATAACACACAGTATACACATAATCCGTTTGGCGTCATTGTACCATTTTTGGCGACTTTATCACTTGCACTGGCGAAATGGGAAAAATACCAATAAATCTAATAAGTAATTTAAATAGGAACAAAAATTGATACATGTGTAAAATTCTGTTAACCATTAAAGTTGGCACGATTCCAACCAAACTTAGATTGATCATTTTGGTTAGAGTGCATATGAGCCCCCACCTTTGGCAACAAAAGTTTACTTAATGATAAGTAGCTAAATAAGGTAGCCCTAAATTTCCACAACAAACTTGGCAGATGATGTTCATGATAGGGAACTATATAAAATTTCCATCTTGACTTTCAGGGTTCAATGTGCTTGTGCAAAATTTGAATAGGTCTTTTTGGTCAATCACAGGGTTATCCTTGTAGCATTTCATGAAGCCATTTTGAAACTCTTGCTGGTAAAATTGAAATCACTCGACAGTTTTTTAGCCTGTTCTTAATGGATATAAATAATGAAAGGAGAAAATTGGTTATATGTTTCATCAAAGAGAGGGAAAGATCTGTTTAATTGATGTGCATGATTATTAATTGAGTGTTTGATTATGTATGCATTACCAGAATTCAGTTTGAAAGGTGTATAATTGAATTTGTTACAATTGAAATTAAAATCTCGTTCATAATTAATGTGAAATGCATAGCAGAATGAAAGGAGTTTTGTCGGTACTTTTCCATTTCGCCAGTGTAAGCGATAAAAACACCAAACGGAATATGTTTGTAGTGTGTGTTGTCGCCAATAAAGCCTGCTTGACGAGATATGCACCAGCAAAATGGAAAAGTACAGTTATGTTTTATGCTTTGTCAAAATAGAGATTTCTTCTCATGTGACTTGAAAAAAATGAGGAAATTAGTTTATACACTTTGTTGAAAGGAGTGATTTCTGTATATGAATGATGTTTTTTGAGTAGTAAGATTTTGGTCTTGATGTACATAGGAATCAGTTTGTTATAAGTGAAATGAAATTTCGTTTATGATTGAATGACAAATGAAAGAAAAAGTATGATGTTGATGTTTTCTGATATTTCATCCAACCTCCGATTTAGACTAAGGACCTTACAGAAAATAGGTTGGTAAAAACATTTCATGTTCCTTCTTTCAGTGCTGTGTGGAGCTTCAGTACTGTGTACTGAGTTAACGTTACTCAGTAAAACTCGCCAATTTAGCAATTTCTAAAATCCCGCCAAGGACGAGGGCTGCACTTTAACACTATAATTTCTCAACAAGTTCACTAGTTTACATTTCTTGTTCTTATAATCCCATTGTTTCAAAAGAACAAAACAGAATTTGAAACATTTCAATAAAATACTTAAATATATAACCTTTATAATTGCAGTTTTAAGAACTTAAGTAAAATAAATTTTTGTAATAGGAGAGAGAAAAAAAGGCATCAGAAAAAAAAAATGAATTATATATATCACTAGCATGAAACAAAACAGAACTTACTTTGAGAGAACGCATTGCAAAAGCAGAAATTCTAGGAGTATTCTGAGCCATCGTCATTTTTTTTCTGGAGATAAATATCTCAATAATTTTTGCTTTTAATTAAAATACACAAATTAAACACTTTTTGATCGTTTTGCGGTACAGTAAGCAGCAATGAGACTTTGATTGATTGATTGGTTGGTTTGTGGGATATGAAGCAACAATGACTATTATCCCCTTTTTCATAGATTCTTTTTATTCAATAAATATCAAAATATTTCATCTTTAGCAAGAATGCTCTGAAAACTGGTTTATTAGCCACGATTCTCTCCAAAAATTCTTTGAAATTAATATTTTGCTGTAGGTCTATCTTAAGAGAAGATTTCTGTGAGTGGCGTAATTATTGCAGGTCAAAAGAATATGTTCCAAATCGTTAATGTGATTGCATGATCTACATTGTGCGTTATCATTTAAGTTCATTTTATGCAAAAGCCCTGGAGTTATAATCATTTTGATGACGATTCGAGTGCTGAGTATTTCCTCTCTTCTATTTTTTGTCCATTTAGATATTATGTCAATGATGGGGATGTTTCCTAAGATTTCAAAATATTTGTTTGAATAATAGTTTTCATTGGTTCTTTTAAATTTGTCGTGGAAAAGTTCACTATTGATGTCTTTTGGGGCAATCCAGTCAAGATATTCAATGGATTCCGTTTCCAATCTTGCGAGATAATCCGCCTGTTCATTCCAAAAAATTTTCGAATGTCCCGGAATCCAAAGGAGAATCGTCTGAGTACTAAATTGTGATTGAATGAAAATTTTACTGGCTAGTCTGTGAATGACTTTTAGAGATTTTACATTGTAATTTTTTAAAGCTGATAGCACAGAATGGCTATCTGAGAGAATTAGCAGATTTTCTTTAGATTCAGTTAAATCGTCTAGAGCTTGACATATAGCAAGTGCTATAATTGTAAAAATCGAATTGATATGATTTATTTTGTAGACGAAAGATGCATTTTTCGTGATACCTGCAATTGATGTCATATGTTGATTTTTTATGCCTCCGTAGCTATTAGGAAAAAAAATCTATGATTCATTATTTCCTCAGTTTGTCCTTTTATTATAGAAGTTAGTAAGTTTTTATTTTGGAATCCAAGTTCCTACGTATTCACAGAGGCGGATTAAGAGGCTGGTGGACCTGGCGGCCGCCAGGGGCCCCAAGCTGATGGACTTCAGTTATAAGTTCAACGTGCAACAAAAAAATCTTGTACTGATATTGCAAACCCAATGATTACCCATGATTTGAATCGTATAACAATTAGTGTTGCCCTTATACATTATATGTAATTGCGTTTAAAATCCGTTTTTTTTTTTTTTTTTTTTAAAAATTTTTTCCAGAAATTTGGTATTTAATATTTTTTTTGGGTTCCAAGTTTTTAAAAATTTAATCCCAGATACTAATGACTATAAACAACTACCAGTGTTTAGTTCTTTCGAAAGAATTTGGCATTTGAAGGTTCGTGATTTATTGTCATCTGGATTTTTGTGTTTATATTTTGAGAATGTGTGGAGAGAGATCGAAGCAGGGTTGGATTAAACGACATGGAGGCCCCTAGGCAGTCGAGTTACCGGGGCCTTGTAGCCTGTTTTTGGAGCAGGAACAGAAAACAGAATACGCTTTTGACAACCCCTAAAAAGCACGGGGCCCATAGACAATTGCCTACTCCGCCTAATGAGTAATTCGGCGCTAGATCGAAGTATTTTGTAAATTTAGTATCAGCTTTATTTCAGTCAGCATGACAGAAATAGCGAAATATTTAAGTAAGATTGAGGTTTCTCTAAATTGATGAATGAATCAAATAGTGAAATAGATGAAAGTAATTTTTCGAAAAAACTGTAGAGGATCTTTGGCTATTGAAATAATTGATCATATTGATAATTGCATACTTTCATAAGGTCTGAATTTTGCTGGCATTTTTTACCATTGGTCAACTTAAATTTGATTAACTTGTAAAGTTAAAATTTCAAGTAATGTGCCTCTTGTTCTTTAATTTTTTTATTGTTTTGGTTTCATAGGATCATTTTTGCACTATTTGCTTTCATATGTTTGATTTTTGAGAAAAACTCGTGTGATTCTAGTTTTATAATGTTTTCCTTTTAGTATTTCTACATTTTAAATTTTTGTAATATAGAGAAAGGGAACTATGGACAGGGCCAGTCATGTGGGTGGTGTGGCGGATGCTATGCACCGGGGGGCCAGCATGATCAAAAACTAAAATGTACTCTTGTACATGAAAACTTGACAATATTCTTATCATACGGAACGTGAATTTTGTCGTAAACATTATTATTGTAGATCTCTGAAATTCAACAATCTGCAAACTAACTCTTGAAATCATGCAGACTTTAAAGGTTCGCACTACCACAGAATGAAGCATATAATAAGAAAGGATTTCAAATTCTGAGAAACATTCCTGAACAACATTCCTTCTTATGAGGGGAGTAGCTGCCACCGTATCAATGATACGCCCCCCCCCCTTAGCTAAAGGGGGCCCTGAAGTGTGTAAGAAAAAAGTTGTAAATTGTTATCAATGATCATATTAAGAGTTCCTTTTTACGTTTATAAAATAGTATGTCACTGGCTTAAAACGATATAAGTTTTCCGTGTGAATTTTGAATCTCGGGACTCGCAATAAGAAAAGTTTAAAAGCTGGTAAAATTACTCAAAATAATGAGAAAACAAGGAATAGTGTGATCTCGGAATGTAAGAAAAACTTCTCATTCAAAGCGGATCGATAGAAAGATCGTTTGAAGTGAAATACAGATAACACTTAGGATGGAAAAATTCATTCTGAATGTTATTTGCTTGTAAATGACAATAACCTCTTCGTCTGTTGATTGATTGACTATAATAAACTTCGCATTAAGAAGCTACACGAAGGCTTGGCCCTTAGTCGGAATTTTTTTTTCAGTGATGGTCCAGTGAAAGAGAATATTATATTTTATTTATCCCGGTTCTCTTTTATTTATGCAACAATCAAAAGACCGAATGTGCATTCATGGTCAGCAAGGGCTCGATAATTGCTTCCCGTTCCGAGAAAAGATAGGACCATAAGCGCCAGAAGTCTTCTATCACCCTCCAAGTCTATAGTTAATTATTTTTTTAACGAGTATTCCTGAGTTCTCAACGTTGGTCCTAAGGGGAAGGGAGAGGGAGTGCGTTAAAGAAGAATTTCGGCACATCAAACTAAAGTGATGAAAAGCACGATCAAGATTTATAGCATGCTTAAGGACGAATGAAAAGAATTTGGCAGAATGACCCTTTTCGAAGAAAACTGAGGAAATTTTGCGTCATTTTGACTTCCGATCAAATTTCTTTTAGCTTCCTGCGCTTATACAGATAAATCGGAGAACCGTGTTTAAACAACAACAAAAAAAGGTAACTATATTTTCATTTTCAAATTCTCTTTTAGATTTTTAAGATTTAATGCCCAGGTATTTTAATCATTGCGTAAGATAAAGTGAAAAAAAATATTTTGTTGCGTTTGTGTTATTACTATTTTATTTATGTATTTATTTTTCGTGTTACATACATAAATATAAATAACTGTCATCAGTTTCTTAGAATATTTTCATGATGATTAACATATTTAAGTGTGTTTTCGTAACTTGAATCTTAAAACATTTTCAATTGGCATTGCTATTCAAATGAAAAAATATTATTTGCCTCTCGTATAAAAATAATTTCTTTAGTCAATTTTAAAAAGCGATAGTAGCTCATTTAAAATACAAAACATTAATGAGCTTTTGAGTACATTCATTAATTATTTACCATACTTAAAAGAATCCTAACAATAACTCGAAATTGAAATAAAACGTTGTTATATTTATTGTGTTGATTTTTTTGTTTGTAATCCTAACGTATTACGATAATTTTGTTTAGTAATAAATGAACCAATCTATAATTTCTAAATATTTAATTTATATTGCTTCAAACTGTTAAAAGAATTTTCAAAGAAAAAAAGTTTGTTAAGTGTACTTAAAGATACACTTTTCTTTCTTTTTATTGAGGTAACAAGTGAAATAAACACGTAATTTTTCTAATATACTTTAAAACTGCTAAGAGAACCATTATTTTGTAAGATTAAATTTGAAAAGCAAAAATTCTTTTTTCTTTTTGAATTTATTGCCATTTTAAGAGTGATTTGCACGCGATACTTCCTTGATTAATATCTTTTGTCCAGACAATTTGAAAGAATATTCAAAGCAATCTAATAATTAAATATGTGTTTAATTAAGTATAAAAATACATAAAAATCGTATAATTACATTAAAATGTATAATTTCTTTAAAATGTATAATTTCTTTAAAATGTATAAT
The DNA here is from genome assembly GCA_019974015.1 of Nephila pilipes. Taxonomy (NCBI): domain Eukaryota; kingdom Metazoa; phylum Arthropoda; class Arachnida; order Araneae; family Nephilidae; genus Nephila; species Nephila pilipes. The sequence goes on from BMAW01124336.1 coordinate 71,218, forward strand.
TTCTTTAAAATATTGCATAACATTCTGTATGCTTCTAATAAAGAAAATTCCTCTATAACAATCTATAACTATATTTAAAATCTTTAAAAAAGGCAACAATGTCAAAACTAAGGCAGAAATTTCTTATAAAAAGCATTTAATAAAATGTTTATTTTTACAGAACAATAATAAATGTTGAAAAATATAGGTACTATTTTTTAATTGCTCCTTGTTTAAAACTAGTTAATTAAAGTGGTAGCAAAATGCATTAAAGAAATAAAAATATGATAAACACAATTTATAAAGTAGGTAAGTGATTTCAAATAAAATAGAAAAGTGAAAAATTATTCAATATGTAGTAAGGTTGTATAATTTTGAGAAAGGGAACTTTGAATGTAATTAAGATATAAATTTAATCGAAAAATTGTAGATTTCTTTTGTGATATTGTGGCGTTTGTCAAAAAGTTTTGAGTTATCTTAGAAATTTCAAATTATTCTGGAAATGTTTTATTGTTCTGTTTAGTCACAAAGTATTAAGATTTTTGAAAAAAAAAAAAAAAAAAAAAAAAAAAAATAAAAAAACAAAAAAGAATGTTTAAAAAACATTTGTATTCAGTTAATGTTTTATTAACTTATATTTAGAAACTTTAAAAGGAAACTTTACAAATTAAGATTATTGTGATTGTTTTTCTAGTTCTTAAAAGAAAACCTTAGAATTTTTGAAAGCTTACTTTTGGTTGAGATATTTTAATAATTTGGATTATAAGTAATCCGGAAGCTAAGCTACATTTTGTTCTAGAAATAAAATTATGATTTCTGTAAAGAATAAAAAGAATTAGACAAAATATGTTTGTATTAAATCAGAAATTTCATAATTAAATCACAAAGTTTGAAAAAAGATGAAATGTAAATTTATGAGAATTTGGAAGGAAAAAAAATTGAAGTGCTTAAGATTATTATTTTAACTATAAAAATATTTCATGGAAAAAAATTTACAGTTTGCAATAATAAGTAGAAAACTTTAAAAAGTTTGAAAAATTCAGATTCAATTAAAAAAGAATAATAGTTGTTTTATAATTCAAAATTTATAACTTTATTTTCAAGCATTCAAATTCCTTCCACACTGCTACAGCGAAATAAATTATATGACTCGGAATCGGAAATCGTTCATCGGCCAGACACGAGGCTTTGTGCAAGCAAAGCAGAAAATGCCCCCATTTGTGCTAAACTCGCCATCATCCCAGATATTACCGAAGTTCGTAAATTCATGTCGGCGTTTAATATTCGCTTTCGGTTTTGTGCGGTGCGTTTCGTTTTATAAAATTAATATAAAGTGCTTGTAGTCTATCTGGTATAAAAAAAAATTGTCGCATATGTGGTCTCACTCGCTTAGTTTCCGAAAAACAAGTACAGAATTTTCAAACTTTTCAGGGAGAAGCATGAAGCGTTATCAAAGTGGAGCGGAAAAAAGAAAAAAAAAATTTAAACGAAAGCTGGAAATTGCTGAAAGTCAGAAAATTGCACTGCATAAATTTTTAGGTGCCACTGATTCAGTGCCCTCGTCATCTACCTCGGATAATCCCCAATGTACCTCAACCTCCAATATTTTTCCAGAAGCAAGTACAAGTGAAGTGAGACCATTTATTCCCACTGACAGTGAACAAAATAAAGGAGACGACAGTGAAAAAGGGGACAATGAAGAAGTTCAAAGCAATAATGACTCAAATCGAGATATGGAAAGTGAAGAAGATAAAGATAGACCAGAAAGATTTATCGATCTTGATGTTGAGGTGCTAAATGATATAGCTCTATGGCCTACTACATTAACAGATTTAATGATCGACTAAATCATTAGAAAGAAGCCGAATAACATCGGAAATATTGAAACATTGAAATCAGTTTATAAAGACAGAGATCAAGTGTATTACAGGGGACTTTCTTATGATCATTTTTATAGGAAGAAAACAAATGGAGTGAAAGAAGAAAGAAATTGGCTAGTATTTTCCGAAACAAGCAAAGCTGTTTATTGTTATCCTTGTAAACTTTTTTTCTGCAACATCATCTAAATTACTTACTGGTTTTCAAAACTGAAAAACAATTACAGCCACTCTGTCCGGCCACGAAATATCAAAAGGACATATATTATCTATGAGCACTTTGTATAAAAGGTCATCTAAATTTAATAGAATTGATAGTCAGCAATTACAGAAAAGAGAACATGAAGAGCTTTATTGGAGGAAAGTCTTGAAGCGAATAATATCAAAAATAAAACTTTTGAGCCTTTTAAGGGTAGCATTCAGAGGACACGATGAAGGTCAGGAGTCTACAAGGAAAGGAAATTATTTAACGTGCCTGGATTATCTCAATGAATACGATAATTTTTTGAAGTTGCACCTTCAAAAATATGCCAATCGAGAACGAGGCAATGTTAGCTACCTGTTCCACAAAATTTGCGACGAATTTATAAACATAATTGGGAAACAAGTAAAAGCCCATATAATTAATGAGATTAAGAATGCGAAGTATTACAGTATCGTAATTGACTCTACCCCCCACTATTCACATGTTGACCAACTAACATTCATCGTAAGATATGTCTCATCTAGTGGTGAAATAAAAGAAAGATTTCTGCAATTTTTACCAATAGAAGGACATACTTCTTCATATTTGGAACAATAAGTATTAGAAAGTTTAGCAAAATTTGGACTGGATATTAAAAATTGCAGAGGGCAATCATTTGATAATGTGTCTAAAATGTCCGGGCAGTACTCAGATTTACAGGCACGTATTAAAGAACACAGTCCAAGCGCAGTTTATATTCCTTGTGCCAGTCATTCTTTAAATTTAGTAGGAAATATAGCAGCAGAAAGTTGTAGCGATGCAATTAAATATTTTATGCTTGTGCAGAAATTATTCAATTTTTTTTCCGTGTCAACCCATCGATGGCAAATTTTAAATAAAAACCTGGAAAGGAGTAAACATGCAATATCTGTGAAAAAAGTTTCAGATACACGATGGTCAGTAAGAGCAGATGCCATAAGAGCTATAAGACTTGGTTATACACACATAAAAGAGGCCCTGGCTGAAATCCGTGATACAAATGAGGAGAAAAAGATCACAATACTGGAGGCAACTTCTCTATTGAAACAGATGGGCAAGTATGAAACTTCCCTAATGACCGTGATTTGGGATACCATACTCCAGAGAGTGAGTGCTACTAGTGAATCATTACAATCAGTTGGGTGCGACCTATTAAAAGGATTTAATCTAAAGAAATCTTTAGAAAATTATATACAAAATTTCAGGAATGAATTTGGAAAAGTAGAACGAGAAGAGCAACTGTGCTTTATCAGGACTCTCATTTGAAAAGGAAGTTGGACAAGCTTGAAGGCAGCGAAGAAGAAAAATTATTTTCGGTGAAATTAAAGAAGGTCATGAATTTGAAAATAGGGAAAATTTCTTGGTCAACTCATTTTATGTCATATGCGATAGGACAAGTGCAGAAATATCCCGAAGAGCTGGAATATATGAAACTGTTATAGAACACTTTTTGGTATTTTTTGACGAGAGGTTACCTGATATTAAGAAGAAAGTTGTACAAAGATTAAAGGATATTTACAAAGACGATATTGAATCGTTTAATTTTTACGATGAATTGGATCAGTTTTTGCTATTTTTAAAAGAAAACAAAGATACTATGAACACTCCAATAGAAATTTATCGAGTTGCAAAAGAATTGGTCTCGACTTTCCCTAATGTAGAGATACTTTTAAAAATATTTTTAACTATACCGATATCAAATGTATCAGGTGAGACATCTTTTTCGGTTTTAAAGCGCGTTAAAAATTATTTAAGAAGTAGTATGGGAGAAGACAAACTGAACAGCATGGCCATATTATATATAGAACAAGATGTTTTGGACCAAATAGATACTGCAAAAAATAATCGATGAATTTGCCCAAGAAAAATCAAGACGTAAAGTTATATAGCAAAATTTTAAGCTTTTAAGTAAGTTTTTTTTTTAATTCTTTAAAATAAAGTTAACATTTTTTTTAAGCCGTTATTTTTTTTTTATTAGCTATGCATTTCATTTTGAGAATTTAAGGTCAGCGAATTTTTTCACTGTTTAAGTTTTTCGACTCTTCAGCCCACGGGGCCCCAAACCTTTTACCGCCAGGGGCCTCCAACTAGCTTAATCCGCCTCTGCGTATAGATCTCACAAGGAAGATCTATATAACATATCAATCTGGGGATTGATATGATTTATTTTCCAGCAATACCCAAAATATTTTTTATGTTGTTTCTGTCCCCTTGCTTGTTGTTTCTGTCTTATTTTATCAGAAAGAATTTTCTGATTAGCCAGTTGTAAGAACACAGTATTTGGGGTCCATTGTGGAAGTCCCAATGCAATTCTATGAGTTTTTGTTGGTATAATATTGAAAGGTTTGAGTTGGTTATCAGACCATTTATTTATATGACAAGTGTAGTAAAAGGTACTACATATACTATTATTAGTTAATTTAATAAGATCTGTGGGCCGCGGTAGCCTAGTGGTCAAGATCGTGGACTCGCGACCGGCGGTTTTCGATCAGTCGCGAGTTCGATCCTTGGCCGCCAAAGACCCGCCGTGTAGCCGGGGCTGATGCACGTTAAATCTGTTCGGGGCCCAAAGTCCTCCCGTTGGCGTGATGTGGATGTTAGGAGAGGGGGTGCCAGCTCAGGTGTCGTCCTCGTCACTTGACCGTGGTTCAAAATTACGAGGTCCGTCGCCAATAGCCCTCGTGTTGCTTCTAGTGCGACGTTAATATTAACTGAACTGAACTTGTGCCATAGTGTTTATACGCCATGCCTTATAGAAGTGCTCCGCAACCGGTGTGCCGCGGCACACTGATGCGTCATGAGCCAGATACAGGTGTGCCGCGGTCAAATACATTGTATTTGACATTTTACAATTTTTCATCATGTATTTAATACACAATGACAATTTTTTTTCATAATAATGTCTATTTTTCTAAATATACTATAGAATAATTATCATAACTAAATAATTATTCAATGGTCCCCTGGTGAGAACAGTTGAAAACTGCACAGTGTGTTGTGTAAACACCAAGGCCCACCAAATTAATCATAGATAAAGCAAAATGACCGTTATGCGCGTCGTTGAAGACTCATGCGCATGTGTTATTTGCATTTGCGCATGGTACATCACGTTCACTCGTATGTCATTGTTGTCACTATTTTACAACACAAAGTTAAATAAACACGTTCCTACCACTAACGATAATTATTATTAATTATCTTACTGAATTATGTATGATTAACGTTCTTCGTATAAAAATTTTTAAGATTTATACCCCTTTAACCTTTTCCCTTCGGCGGTACATATGCTGTACCATAAAAATTTTGTCCCTTGACTTCGGCTTCGGTACAGATGCTGTACCAAGCGATTGAGAGAATATTCCTCCTCCTCCCCTTTTCTCAAAAGAAGTTCTCCGATGCCTTTGTCACTCGGTGTCGCTTTGTCCGTAATTGGGTGGGGAACTTTTTCGCCAATATTATCATTTGCGTGAGCATTTCAAATGGTTGGCGATGTTTCGGAACAACAACTTACAAGGCTAAAGATATTCTCCATTCGATAATTTTACGCTGTCCATAATATGCTTTAAAGAATTTTTCTTTTCTCGGGTTTGTTTCTTAAATTTTTAAGAATGCCTCAGAAATATCTCACTCAAATGGAGAGTGAAATTGTTATGAAGAATTTAGATGAAGGAAATTTTGACGATAGTGATTCAGAATGCGAAAAATTAGAAAATACCATTTTGGGAGTAATGTGGTTGATTTGGATACATCAGGGAATTTTGTTGAGAAAGCAGAAAGAGCTTATTTTCATGGAAAGAGGTCAATGGATTGGAAACGTAAAATGTATTACCATTTTTGGGGAAAGTCGGGTTAAAAGTTCATACCAGCAATTATAAATGCCAGCATGAATATTGCTGTTTTAAATGCGTTTCTGATATTTAAGTCAAATCAAACTTCGTCAAATTTCAGTTTAAAAGAATTTAGAATGAATTTAATAACATCTTTGATAGGAAATATAACTCATAAAATTGCAGAGCCTTCAGTGACACAAAAATTGAAAACAAAGGATACAAAATTTTCTCATTGGTCAATTGACGAAAAGAAAAAAAGACGATGCGTATGTTGTGCTAAAAAGAATTTACAAAGAAGAATCACTATAATTTGTAAGGCATGCAACATGGCTCTTTGCACTGACCAGAACTGTTTTTGAAGAATATCACACAGTTTATTTAAAAATGACACAACACAGAAATAACTGAAAAGAAAAGATAAGAATAAAAAAAAATAATTTGAACCGATGGAATTTCAATGGGCAGGGAAGTTAAATGGAGAACAAACAAACAAAAAAGGGCCTCTTTTAAGAGCCAAAAAATTTTAAAAGAAGAACTCACTTTTTTACATATTTAAAAAAAGCAATGCTTATAACAAATTTATCTTTTTTTTTTTTTTTTTTTTTAATTTTATTTATTTAAGATTTCAGTTAAACTTCGGGGCAAAAATTCTTCTAAAATTAAAGTATAAATTCATGTTTTTTTCTTAAGATTAAAATTCAGAAAAATATTTTTATCACAGCAAAATATATTATAAATTATTTTTATTCGAATTTATAAGAAATTAGTTCAAAGTTTTGCCTCTGTTTGCTGTACTTTCGGAGCAGGTTATCTATGTGAGTACAGAAACTTTTAATTTAAGAAATTTATTTACTAGACTTTCATAGTTATCATAAATTTCTTTATAATTATATTAATTAATTATTCTTAAATACTAAATAATTTTAAGGAACGAGAAAACATTTTACAATTATTTGTGGAGATTTAGAAAAAATTACGAATGAAACAAATAGAAAAAGCCCTTTTCTCATATATGATTATTATTAAATATCTCAATTATATAACTTTTTCTCTCTTTTACCTGAAATTCTGTTGTTCAAACTCTAGTAAAATATCTCTTTGAATTTTAGAATTTTCTTTTTAAAAAAATAAATTTTGCAAAATGAACGATACTCATAAAAACTAAATAAGTATTTCAAAGCGTAAAGCTTGTAAAACCCATCCAATTAAAAGATGGAAAGGAGAATTTAGAAAAAATTATCGTGACATATGTAGCCAAATGTAGGAGCCCGTCTAACACTGTTTTGATTCCTGTCTAAAAATCGGCAACCCTTCCCCTCACCCCATTGTAAAATGAATACCTTAACAATGACTCATGGAGCATACTGAACATTCAAGTGGGGGTAAGAAATTGTCTCCTAAGTTGAATAAGCAGCCGTACGGAAAGGATATTTTCTCTCAATTTCAGCCGATTTGTAAAGGTTAAATATGGATAAATTTTTACGTCCGAAAGATTCGTCTTCACGTGCAGATTATGAAGAACCCAGCACAAGTGTTACAAAAAACCTAAAGAAGGTAGTGAAAAGAAAGTACGACGAAGACTACATTAAATATGGATTCTCGTGGTGTGGTGACGAAACGGCACCAAGACCACAGTGCATCATTTGCGGCGATCAGCTATCAAACGAGTCAATGATACCCAGTAAATTAAAGCGGCATCTATATTCAAGCCGTCCTAGCTGCGCCAACAAAGACAAACAATATTTTAAGAGGTGCTTAGAACAAAATAAAAAACAGAAGGAATTTATGAAATCGGTCGTAACAGTTTCTGAAAAGGCATTAGAAGCTAGCTATCATGTTGCAAAATTAATTGCACGTCAGAAGAAGCCACATACTGTAGGCGAAACACTTATTAAACCAGCATGCATGGAAATTATTAGACTTATGCTTGGTCCCAATGAAGTTAAGGAAGTGAATAAAGTTTCGTTGTCTGCTGATACTGTTAAAAGACGTATTCACGATATGTCAAGCGATATTTTAGGAACACTGATTAAAAAACTGTTATCGGCTGAAAAATTTGCGCTTCAGATCGATGAAACAACTGATATTAAAAATAAAGCGCAGCTGAAAGCTATTGTACGTTTCGTTGACGAGGACTTTATTAAAGAACATTATTTATTTTGTAAGGAGGTTCTAGAGCGAACTACCGGTGAAGAAATTTTTCGAGTAACCGATGATTTCTTCAAAATATGTAATATTCAATGGAGTAACTGCCTTGCTGTTTGCACGGATGGCGCTGCGGCAATGATGGGTCGTAAAAAAGGTTTTGTCTCTTGTGTAAAACAAAAAAATCCGACGGTACAATTTACACACTGCTGCATACATCGGGAAGCATTGATGGTCAAGAATTTGCCGGAAGAACTTTTGAACACGATGAATGAATGCATTAAAATCATAAACTTAATTAAATCAAGAGCTATAAATTCACGAATTTTTGGATTACTTTGTGCAGAAATGGGAGCCGAATATGAATCCTTATTATTTTATACAGAATTTTGTTGGCTATCCCGAGGCAAAGTTTTGGCTAGATTATTTGAGCTTCGTCACAAGGTGCGTGAATTTCTTTTAACACAGAATATGCTCGAAATATGCCAGCACCTCGATGATGATTACTGGATAGCCAAACTTGCAAACATGGCTGATATATTCGAGCATTTGAATGAACTTAATAAAAAAATGCAAGGTCGAAATGAGAATATTTGGACGTGCTCCGACAAATTACAAGGATTTATTAAAAAACTCGAACTTTGGCAGAAAGAGTTCCAAAAAGGATGTTTGGAAATGTACCAAAGGACCAATCATATTACAATTGAAAACAACCAATTAATTGTGAATCTGGCCCAACAACATTTACGTATGCTTCAGCAGAAATTTGATCAATATTTTTATTCCATTAATACGGAACAATACGATTGGATTCGAAATCCTTTTGCAACCAATGCAATAAATTCTACGGAAGCACTGCCTCTACAAATTCGAGAGGAATTTACAGATTTAAATAATGACATGACTTTAAAATTATATTTCTCCGAAATTCCATTAGATGTTTTCTGGATTTACGTTTGTTTGGCCCTCGATAGCTCCTTATTAGAAACTGATTTCATTAAAGTAACACATAATTACTAAGTGGACTGTATAAAATTTCTCATACTTTATTTCAACCGCATACTCTGCGCGCTCAGTCGCGTCTGCTCTCATTTACATTGCAAGGCGACAGCAGCGCCATTTCACAAAAGCGGTCAGGGGGCACAACATACCGCCCGCCTTGACAAATTTGAAAAATTTTCAACATAATACAAAGTATACATTATTAATTCACAATAGATAAAATATTCAAACAATTAAATACAATAATAATGAATAGTAACACATATGCATATACAATTCAAATTGACAATCAATCATAAAAAGGTAATTTAATAATCTTGTTTACTGGACGTTGATAAATACCTTTGTTTGATTTCAATGTTACAACTCTTATTATATTATCCTCTCCTGCGTGGACCTTAATTATTTTTGCTAGGTTCCAATTAAGAGTTTTAAAGTTATCCTCATTTTTTACCAGTACAATTTCATTTTCTTTAAACATTTTCTCACCTTTGTGCCATTTGACACGTGATTGTAAACGATTTAAATACTCTGATGACCATTTTCTCCAATATATTTGAGAAAGCTTTTGTACCAATTGCCATCTATTTAACTTATTCATAGGTACCTCAGTTAAATCTGGATCTGGTAATGCTGTTAACGACGATCCAACCAAAAAATGGGCTGGGGTGAGAATAAAATCATCATTAGGATCACTAGAAATACTACTAAGAGGTCTGGAATTTAATATTGCCTCTACTTGGGTAACAAGGGTGCTCAATTCTTCATAAGTAAGAACGGCATTTCCTACAACTCTTTTTAGGTGCGATTTTAATGATTTAATGCCTGCTTCCCACAAACCTCCGAAATGAGGGGTAGCAGGTGGATTAAAATGCCAAATGATGCCTTCTGAGGCACTGAATGTTTCAATTTTCCCTGTATTTTCCTTACTGAACAAATCTTTTAATATTTTCTTTAACTCATTATTTGCTCCCACGAAATTTCTACCATTATCACTATAGATATCACTGGGTTTTCCTCTACGGGAAATAAATCGTTTTAAAGCACCCATAAAAGCATCTGAGCTACAACTATTTACAATTTCAAGGTGAACTGCTTTAACAACAAAGCATATAAATATACATACATAACATTTATACAATTTTTTAAATCGACCAGAAAACAACTTAATACTAAATGGTCCACAAAAATCAATACCGACTTTAGAAAATACTCTAGAAATGTTTACTCTGGCACTGGGCAAATCTGCCATCATTTGGTTTTTAGCCTTAGCACTTACCTTAAGGCATTTTAAACATTTATGCAATACTCTTTTAACTGTGGATCTACCATTTGTGATCCAGAATTGTGTACGTAAGTTAGCCAGTGTGGCCTCAACACCTGTATGGAGATAAAACACATGATAATGATCAATAATCAAATCACAAATATTACAGTTATTAGGGATTAACATAGGATGTTTATGATTTAAAGGTAGTTCAGAATGTTGCAGTCTTCCGCCAACACGGAGTACATTCTTCTCGTCAAGAAATGGAGACAAATTTAATAATTTACTGGAATTGGATAATTTTTCCCCTTTCATAATACACTGAATATCCTTTGAAAAATACACAAATTGCACACTTCTCACTAAACAAATTAAAGCTGCAGATAATTCAGGTACAGTCAAGTTGCCAGTAGTTCTCTGTAAGGGATTTCTTGTATTTTCCTTAAATCGCATGCACCATGCAATTATTCTTTGTAGTTTCGTAAATGAAGAACACTTATTAATAATGGGAAGAATCTCACTGTTGTGCACTAAAAGACAAACTGGTTCTCCTTGATGATCCTTTAGCTCTCTTTGGTATAACTCACTATTATGAAGATCGTAGCTATCACCAGGGAAGTTCACAAGGCACTCTTGAAGAAATGATGGACCGAACCACCACAAGTCACTTAATTGAATTTTCTCTGGATCAAGTCCTCTCGAAATGATGTCTGCGGGGTTTAAATCCGAAGGAACATGATGCCACTGGTTTATTTTGGTAAACTCTTGAATAATCACTACTCGATTCGCCACAAAAGTCTTTAATTCCCTAGGTTCTTTTTTCATCCACGAAAGAACTATTGTAGAGTCAGACCAATAGAAGACTGATATAATATCCATTTTTAATACATTCTGTACTTTATGCATTAATTTTGTCAATAAAACAGCACTACATAGCTCCAATCGAGGTATTGTTACCTGCTTAATTGGAGCTACACGCGACTTGCTCGCAACTAGCTTTACTTTAACTTCGACCGAATTGACCGTTCTGGCGTATATTGCAGCCCCATACGCCTTTTCGGACGAGTCACAGAAGCCATGGAGTTCAATCACTTTAGCGTTTTGAATCACAATGCATCTTTCAATATTCATATCGTTCAACATCATTAAAGATTTCACAAATTCTTTCCATTCACAGGCTTCTTTCGTAGGAAGCGCCTCACTCCAATCAATTTTCAGCAACCACAATTGTTGCATGAAAATTTTGGCCTTCGTGATCACTGGACCAAGCAATCCAAGTGGATCAAAAAGTCTAGCGATGATGGATAAAACTGATCTTTTAGTAGGATGAGCGTTTTGCTCCACTTCTACCTTAAAGGTAAAACAGTCCGTTCTAGACTTCCAAGAAATTCCTAAAGTTTTTATTTCATCCGTAGATGAGAATTCGTATTCCTTTTCCGTTATTGGTGTAAGCTCTGAATTATTCCCACACCATTTGTGTAATGACATTTGAGCGGTTTTTAAAATCTCAATGAGCTGATGTTGCAGAGTTTTTGCCGCCTCTAATGTATTGGCACCACTCAAAACATCGTCCATGTAAAAGTCTTCACACAGGACCGATGCAGCAATTGGAAAGTTTTTTCCTTCATCAAGCGAAATTTGTTTCAGAGTTCGCATCGCTAGGAAGGGAGCACTAACTGTTCCATATGTTACGGTATTAAGTTGGTATACTTTAACCGGTTCATTAATGTCCTCCTTCCACAGAATTCTTTGGAGGTTTCTTTGACTCTCATCTATATTAATCATGCGGTACATCTGACGAATATCTCCCGTAAATGCAAAGATGTGTTTACGGAATCTCACTAATATTGTAAACAAATCATCTTGGATAACTCCACCGTTATATTGAATGGAGTTTAAGGATTTTCCACTAGTAGTCAAGGTGGAAGCATTAAATACTGTTCTCAATTTTGTTGTACTTTTATGAGGCCTATAAATGCCATGATGAGGCATATAATATGTCACACCGACCTCAGCACTATCTCTGACTTCAGTCATATGTCCTAATTCTTCATATTCCTTTAAAAAATTGGAATACAAGTTTAAATACTCTTGGTCTCTAGACAAACGAGTCCATAGCGATTCAAGTCGCCTTACAGCAATATTTTTTGAATTCCCTAAACATGAAGGATGTTCTTTAAATGGCATAGTTACAATATATTTTCCTGACTTATCTCTCCTATGCGTTCGCGCATAATGTTCCTCACATACAGAATTTTCTTTACTCTTAGGTAAATCGTTTTCTATTTCCTCAATCTCCCAAAATTTTCTCAAGTTTGAATTTAAGTCATCTGCCCCACTTATTAAACCGCAATAATTAGAATCTAATTTATTTGATCTTGGAATACTACCTCCTACAATATACCCAAAAACCGAATCCTGTAACGTCATATTCGCATTCTTTGCAATTAATTTACCAGTCTTTATTATATCATAAAAGTATTCAGCACCAATTAAAATATCTATTTTTCCCGGTATATTAAAATTAGAATCCGCAAGCTCAATAGATTCTGGAATTTGCACACACGTATCTAATTTTAAATGAGGAATTAAATCCGTTATTTTTG